>JANHZT010002482.1:4620-15350 GCA_032468215.1 Stegonotus admiraltiensis
TTATAACTCTTTCAAAAGGAAGAGGTGGACAAGAGGGAGGGGTGTGATCCAATGCTTTACTTTGGATTAAATTTCCAAACATTGTTCTCTCATAAATCTAATATACTTTGATTCAGTGTCACTGGTTCACAAGTAAATATACTTAGATTCATGGTCTCAGCTAAGAAATAGGCAAGGGTGGATTATTTTTAAAAAAGAGAACTTACAAACAAGTCCTGCTAAAATAGTTGCCTATAAATAACACCAAAATCAGTGAGAAAATTGCTTTCAGGTACCTTGAATGCCTAAAACAATAATAAATATTTGCAGCATTTACACTGACACCAGCAGTATTTTATTTTTCCCTCAGTCCCAAAATTAGAGCTCAGGAAAGTTTTAAAAATTAGAATTATTTTTAAAAAATGAACACATGTAAAACTAAAGACCTAAAGATGTGGAAACATATTGATGTCCTGAGGCCAGCCTATCAATCAATGCAGATTATTGTTTATTCTGAATATAAATATTTAGCATAAAGGAACCAAAAGATAAAATTCAGCTTCTTGTGAAATCTTATTTAACTGGGATTGTAACACTCACTCCTTACCTCAACTACCTTTACTTGGAGGTAAACACCATTTAAAGATATGGCCCAATCTTCTATGCAAGCATTCTTAGCGTTAACCTTCAAGGAGCAATTATGATTAGAAATAGCCAGAGTTTCAACATTAGTGTCAGTCTGATGCAAGCATCAGTTCAAGGATTTTATTCATGCGCTCCATTTTGAGATCTTGAGGAAATTTTAAAAAAATCCAAAGGCAGTGAACGAAATACAGAGATTACTATATGAATGCCAAAAAAAAAATCAATTGGCAGTTTAACAAATGACAAATGTAGAGCGGAATAAATCTTTCAAAGCTTATAAAGCTTACTCCTGGCATTAAGAGCCTCCATTCACTTATACTGCATTCATAAACCACATTTCTGGCTTTATTTTGGAAAACATTTTCATGGGACTGTCAAACTGGCTATGCATAAATTGCAAATCAAGCTATGCCTTGAACCTCTCCTATTATCCTTAGAGACCCGGGGGGGGGGGGGGCGGCAGAAAAGTAATGTGTGTTGGGTCATTCTTGAAATCCAAATTGGTTTAAAAAAAAGATTCTTCTTTTTAATAAAATAAAAAAGATAAGTCCAATGACTTAAATTAATTACATATACAAACACCATAGGGTTTCATTTAGTTAATAAATAGACCAAGTGAACAAAAATGGCACTGTGTGTATGCCATTCCAGAGTTCTAATGAATAGTTCTTGACTCAGAGTTCCCGTAGGTCTCTTCCTCCTCATCTTCCTCCTCAGAAGAGGTGGCATTGCTGGATGGGGTATGGAGGTGGTTGGTCACCCCACTGGCCTGGCAAACGTACCATTCATTGAGATTGGTGACCTGAGGAGAAAGGCTGGTAGGCTGACCCCTTCCTGAGTCCTGAAGTGGGGAAAGAGGGGCACCCAGGGTTGTCCCCACTGGCTGGTACCCATGAGATCCTGGGGTAGGAGAAGGTGGTGGGGATTTGCAGTGGATCTTCATGTGTTTTCGCAAAGAGCTGGGGTGTGTGTAGGACTTATCGCAGCCTCTGACTTTGCAGAAGTATGGCTTGTCACTGGTGTGGACATGGGAGTGTTTCTTTCTGTCACTGCTATTGGCAAACTTCCTGTCGCAGCCATCAAACTCGCATTTAAAAGGCTTCTCCCCTGAAAGACAAAAACATCTATCATAGGTCTCCTTGTGGAAAGAAAGGATGAAAGCCAACCTGCTTGCATTTACACATCAAATCAAACACTGGGATGATGGAGACAAACTCTAGCAAAGAAGGTTTAAAGCAGCTTGTAAAACAGAGGGGAGAAAATGGAACATTATATTGCCATTTCTCCCTCTTCATCCTTTCTCATCCCCCTCCCCCACCCTGCTGCCATGTGCACACTTTTCCAGGATCATCATCACCATCTTTCAATAATCAGGACAGCATGGAAAGGTTTAGATTTGCTTCAAACCACAATCCATACCATCCAGGAACATTTTCTAAACAATGATCTAAATACAACACGACTTTCATATAAACACTTCCCGGGCAAGAGAAAAACTGCTCTTCATCCCCGCTCTGCATTCTTACTAAAAATTATAAATTGGGGATTAAAAGAGGGAGGGGCTTGTAAAAGCTACCCAGGGAAATTGATCTATCTTCAGAAAGAAAAAATATTTGGCCATAATTTATTTCAAGAACAGCTGTTTAAACATATAATTGAGTATTTTTTTAAAAGCCACTAAGTTCTCAGGCCATCTGCATTCTCAGATAGGAAGGCATTCATTTCCCCTCTCAGTCATGCTTTGCTTTACAGCTTGCCGATGATTAGGGAAACTATCCACTAAAAGAGCAAAGCAAGTACCCTCATAAAAGGAAGGGATCTGCTGCCGAGGAAGGATCTCACCTCCAGGGGAGTGGGTGATGTCAGAAATCTATAGTGACTCCCTTTCAGTGGGCTTAATTGCAGCTTAATAATAACTGCAACTTCAGGCTGTCTATTCAGACATAATTCTAAGTTTCCCCTGTTTAGAAATGACAAGAATTCTCCTCTAAAAGGCAGAGAGCAAAATAATCAGCAGATCTGACTCTTCATGCAATTGAATTATCTAGATGGATCCCACAAAACCTGCTCTGGAAGGTTAAACATTTGTGTTGGTAACACTATTAATATAGTAAAAAAAAAAAGGAAGCCTCCTTTTGCTATTTTATGGGTAGAAGGGAAAATATAATTCTTGCAGACAGCAATAGGCAAAAGTGGCATCTTTCACCAGATGGATTTTGCCACAAGAAAGAAGTTCCACCCTTCAACGGGACTCTCTGCTGGGTGAGGATGCCAGCTAGAACTCCAAGCTTTTCTCCTATTTACTCTTGCAAACAACCACCATCTGCTCTTTCAGGCGCTACTTTCCCCGGGAAACCCTTTTCCAATGCAAATATTTTCCTGCAAGGGGCCGAACGCGAGCGAGGCTCTTTAGTTCGAGCACGGCCTCCCGAGTTCCAAGGAGAAAAGAGCAAGTGGAGATCAAACCGGCGCTTTCGCACGTTCTCCAACGCTGCCACTCTCCTAATATTACTGCATGGTTTGTAGAGGCTTCCTGGGCCGTGTCAGCCCCCGAGGGATGTCGGCATAGACAGGGGCCTTCTTGGCGAGATCCTCCCACAGGGGCTGAGATATTCCCACGTCGAGACTTCGCTCCCCACCCCCACCCACCCCGCATTCGCGAGTTTTCCCTGTCGCGTTTGGCTCGGGCTTTCAATCCATCCTGCTTGGGAAGCGGGCCGCGTTTCAAGGGAAAGTCACAAAGATCAGATATCCCAACGCCAGACGCCTCCGCCGGCCTGGTGTTGGTTTTTGCCTTCCTTTCCCAGGAAAGTTCACGGCAGCACCGCGATGCTCTCGCTCAGTCCTCCGGTCGCTGTGGGAAGTGGGGCCCGGGCGTCGTTCCCGGCGAGGCCGCCCCGAGAATTCGCGGCTTGCAGAAAGGCTCGCAAATAGGCCGCTTTTCTCCTGGAAAGGGAACCGACGTTCAACCCCGGAGAAGGATGAAGGGGACAGCGTGGAACCGGAGCCTTGCTTTTCCTGCGCCTTGAGAAATCCAGCTTTCTCCCGCTTACACTCAAAGGAAGCGATCTCAGTATCTGTAACTGCAAAGATGAATGTAACACGTTCAACTTCGCAGCTACTAAGATTGTTGGACAAGCAGGCACAAAACAGCCAGGGAAGTGATCGAAGCCTGGGAAACAGGCCCCTCGTCAGTCAACAGGCGTGCTCATTTACCACCAGCTTCTCAAGTACTCAGAAGGCGAGAGCTGGGCAGCACAAGCAAAGGAACAACTTAAAAGCCAACCATCAACACCCATCAAGCATCAAGCATCTAAAAAGCCACATACAACAGGCATCCTATAACTACACAGAACACAACGCGCTCTGCTAGAGAGACGTTCCCTGAAGATGGGGTTCCAGCCCAAGTCCCCGAAAGCTCGGAAGACAAAACCTCTGATCCCGGTGACCCACCCGGATTTGATCCTCCAACATTATCCTGGGACCCGTATATTCGCCTTTTATTCGGAAGCGACCTCTCCCCCTCTTCCTCTTCGGGACCAGCAGCCGGGAAAGGAGGAGCGAAGGCCACTCTTCTGGCCCAGGCACGGCTTCCGTCCGCCTAACCCGCAGCGTTGCCTCTGCTTCAGCCCGGCGAACAGCCTGAGCCCTGCAACCAAAGGCATAAACTCCCTCCTTGGAGTGGGGCAGAAGATCCTGGCTGGCTCTCGTCTCCTGGAAGGCTGCTCCTCGGAAGAGAAAGAACGCACCGCGACCAGGTGCCCGCAGAGCCGGTCAGCTCCTTTGCCGGCTGCTCTTCCAAACGGCGAAGTTTGGGTTCCGTTTCCTCCTCGCCTTCGTCCCTTAGACCTGACCGAGCAGGCAGAGGACAAGCCCACCGTGCCGGTTCCTCTACATGCAGGCGGCCTGGCCTGTAAATGATCGCCTCCCAACTGAGCCTCTTGTTCAGCAACAGCTACCCGGGGCGGCGAGACCTAGAAAAGCAGCCTATCCAGCTGCGGCAGCGGCGGACCAAGGCAAGGGGGAAAGCCCTTAAAAATTGCGGGTGAGGGGAGACCAGTTAGGCACCCACCCCCACTCCGCCAAGCAACCAGCATGAAAGAAAATGAGAAACGAAGAACTTCTGCACTCAAGAGGGAAGGGAGAGGAGAATTATTTATTCTCCGACCTGCGGGACACACGCACACCCCCCCCCCACGCCTTTCCCTATAGGGCTCCGAGAAGTCTGTACAAGAGCAGGAGGCAGCTGCGTGCAGCCAGATGGGTTTAGCTGGGCAGATTCGCCACCTAAAAATCGACCGCTCTGGTCGCCTGGGGCCATTCGCTTTGGCGGCTGAAGAGCGCATTGCACCTTGTCCGCCTCGCTCTCTCTTCGCAGCAACACACGCAATAAATCACGAAAACAATTAGGTGAACTCCCCTCCTGCGCTGCCCACCTTCCCCATAAAACGTCTCCGGTGGATAGTATCTGTCTACAGGCCACTATAAATCCCAACTGGCTTTTAAGGAGAATCAAAAGGCTTGTCGCAGATCAAAACCAAGCCGTAAAAGTTAACAGCGCCGTTAAAACGCAGTTCCACTTTAAAAAAAAACACCCCATCCTCTCCTTTAGCAGCCACTGGCCCACTCGTCTCACCTTCCAGGGTCCCTTCTCCACTTTTGGAGATCGTTGTAAAAAAAAAATTTTCCCCTCGGTCAGCATAGATACGTGCATCTCTTTCTATCCAACGGCTCCAAAGCACACCAGAACCACAACGGCAACTAGAAGAATTACGCCTAAATTTTGAACGTAAAAAAGCAGAAAAAAGAAAGAAAAAAAACACCCAAACCGAAGGCTTACAGCTCAACCAAACTCTGGATTTCAGGTGAAAGACATGTCACATCCCACTCCACCCCCCACACTAAAGAACACAGTGGAAAACCCCAACAACATTCGATTTCATAAGAGAAAGTTCAGAGAGCGCCGGTTCTTGGTTCCTGGGGGACTCCTGTGGTTTTTCTCACCAAAAGCATTGGCGTCTTTTCCAGACCTCCCCAGGACTCTTCGTCTTGCCTGCTGAAGAGTGTTGTGGAGCTGGAAAGCTCGCCAGCTGCCCAAGCCTCTCAGCTGGAGCTCTGGAGCTGCTTCCCGCACCTCCAACACACGCGGAGACGCGGCGTAATATAGACGTTATCAAGGAGACTTTCGCTGGCGGCGGTGCGGAGCGATCGCGCCCAAGAAATTACTTATTCATGATAAAAAGTCACATGTCTGAACCGACGCAGGGAAAGAGGAAAGGCGGAGGCGTTGGGGTGAGGTGGGGGGGAAGAGAAGAGAAGCCCGAGTTTCGCGTGGCGGGACGCGGCCGGGGAAGCCGCCTGCGGGGAAAGAGGCCACCCACCTGTATGAGTCCGCTTGTGGATCTTGAGATTCTCGGAGCGGGCGAAGACCTTGCCGCATCCCGGGAAGGGGCAGGGGAAAGGCTTCTCGCCCGTGTGCACGCGGATGTGGTTGATGAGCTTGTACTTGGCCTTGAAGGGCTTCCCTTGGCGGGGACACTCCTCCCAGAAACACACGTGGCTGCTCTGCTCAGGCCCCCCGACGTGCTCCACCGTGACGTGGTTGACCAGCTCGTGCATGGTGCTATAGGTCTTGGAGCAGGGTGGCGTGCCGCCGCCGCCGCCGCCCGCCTCGGCCTCCAGCCACTTGCAGATCAGCTCTTGCTTAATGGGCTGCCGCATGTAGCGCAGGAAGGCGGCGGCAGCGGCGCCCGCGTGGTGCGGCGGCTGCGGCGGCGACGCGTGGTGCGCATGTGCAGGCGGGTGCGAGTGCTGGTGCTGCTGTTGCTGCTGCTGCAAAGCGGCGGCGGCCGCAGCAGCCGCCGCCAAGTTGACCGGGTAGCCATGCGCTGCAGGGCCGTAAGACGCTTCGGAGCCGGCGGCGACGGCGGCGGTCGAAGGGCGGAAGGGCTCGATGCGCCCGTAAAACTCCGCGGCGGCGGCGGCGGCGGCGGCCACAGCCAGTCCCAAGCGCATCTGGCCGTTGAGCGGGTGGTGACCGCCGGAGGTGCCGGCGGGATGCTCGTGCAGGCCCGGAAAGACGGCGGCGTGGAGGTCCCCCCCAGCGCCGTAGGTGCCGGCCGAGGAGATGAACATGGGCGAGCTGGCGGCCGCCGGGGGCTGCTGGAGATCCCCCCGCGAGCCCGGCTCCCGCCGCAGCGCCAGCTCCCTGCCCGCCGCCCTGTAAGGCTGAGTAGCCGAGGCCGGAGCCGCGCCGTTGGCGCCAACTCCGCTCCCGGCCGATTGCAAAGAGGCGGCCGCGGCGAAAGTCGCTTCGGGGCTGGCTGGGCTGAGCTTGAGAGCGCCCGCCGCCACGTGCTCTGGCCCGAAGGGGGCGGTAGCAGCCGGGTCCGAAGAGCCCAAGTCCCCCGGGTGCAAGGGATGGAAGCCGCCGCCGCCGCCGCCGCCGAAGGAGTCGGCCAAGCGCAGGCTGGGACTCCTCTTGCAACTCAGCGCGGGCTCCATGCCGCCGCCGCCGCCGCCCACCGGCCCATCGAGCCGCCCGGGGGTAGCCCGGGCCTGGGCCAACCCGGCGGGGGCTGAAGCCTTCCTCCCCCTGCCCGCTGCCGCCGCCGCCGCCACCGTCACCAGCGCCGCCGCCTTGCCAAACATGGAGCGATTAAGCGGCTCTTTAACTTCTTTTGTCTCCTCCGCTTCCCAACTCGGCTGCTCATTCCATCCGCTCCCCGCTCTGGCCTCCAGCGATTGGCAGAGCGCTCGGCACATTTGAGCGGCGCGGTTGGGAACCAGAGTTTGGAAATGTGCGCGGGTGGGATTGGAGGGAGACCGATGATTGGCAGAGGCCAGGGCAGCGCGATTGGCTCCCATTCAGGCCGGGCGCTCAGCGGGGAACCGCCCTCGCGCTCCTGCCTGCGTCCTCTCCCCCTCCCCCTCCCCCTCTTCTTTTTTTTTCTTCTTCGCACTTGCTCCACTGCTCCTTCCCCTCCCTCCCTCCCTCCCCCGAAATAGTTGCCCTCGGCGGAAAAGAGAAAGGGAGAGAAAGAAGGGGGAAAGTTCGCGCCTCGTCGCCGAGGAAGCGCCAAGCGAGCGGCGGCCCGAGGCGGCTGTGACTCTAGTCCAGAGTTGCATGGGGAGGAGCTGGGACTTCCATGCCACCTGTAGGGCGCCGGGTTGGCAGCTGAACCAGGCGCTGGGTGAACGGTCCTTCCGCCCGCCTGAAGCCTGCAAAGCTCAGCTCTGGGTCTTTTGGGGAGCGGCGCCTGTCCAAAGTCTTGTTTTTACAACAGGTTGTTTCTTGGCAAAGGCGATGCACGGGCGCGTGGAGGAGGACGGTGGTTAGAACAGTCCACATTAATAGCTGCGCATCATTGACACTTCGGCGAGAACGTCTTACCCTTGTAGCACTAGGGAAGTTTCCCAATTCCAAGGAAGTTTCCCTACCGAACCATCCCGCCATGTCCGATCTCCGGTTCCACGGAGAAGTCGTTGCGCTAATCCCCGAGAGAGTCAGCTCCACCCGAGCGGACGTGCAATTTTCCACGCGGGCACTGGAAAGGTCCCGAGGATGTTCGTTTGTTCTTCGGTACTCTTCATTAAGGACCCAAGCACTGACCTACCTAAGGCCGCCTCGTGGCTCCAGTAAAGGGGCTGCTTTGCGAGAGAGAGGAGGCGACGAGACGGCTGCTGAGCCGCTGTGGAGAACTGCCAACCTCCCTTTCTTTAGGGAAAGCAAAGCATTCATTGCTGTAATCGCTGGGGCAGAGAGAATTCGTTTTCCCGAATTCCGTCTCAAATGATCGAGTCTCAGAAAAGAAATAGATCCCCTTTATTTAGTTCTTCCTCATATCATGTCCTCCTCCTCCTCCTCCCCTCCAGCCCGCTGAATTAATTCCGCAAATGTTAAATCATTACTAAGTCCAAATTTATCTCGCGTCTTTCGAGTCTCCTCCCCTTCCAACTTTCGATTCTGTTTCTCCGAACCGTTTCCTTAACCCTTTGGCCGGGGGGGGGATCCTGAGATGTCAGAGTGCTCTTTTCACCGCATAAAGTTTGCCAGACCCTTTCAAGAAGTATATCTGGCGCTCGAAGCGTTCTCAGAAGCAGGTGGGGGAAAAAACCCCCCAGGGACTGAGTTCTGGTCAGAAAGAAACAGCGGAGGGAATGGCGGGCACCCAAAACTCTAGCTCCTCCCCCTCCCCTTCGTTTTTCCTACATTGATGCAAATAGATTAATTTTTGTCAATCCGTATGTTGTAATGAAATGAATGCCATTCATCTCCTGTGGGAATGGCCAAGGCAAGTCTCTACATTTGGGAGCGGAAAGTACTTGCTCTAAAAACTTGGGATGAGGGATGCGATTCGGAAACGGAAGAGGAAGGGAAGCGGCCTTTTACAGTCCGCGTGGGGATGGGCAGCTGCTGCGGGAACGAGCCTCACAAACGGGCAGTAACATTTCCTTTAAGAAAAGTTACTCGTCTAACTTAAGTGGCGCGCGAAAAGGCTCGGCGGGGGCTCTGGCGCTTGGTTCGACGCGCTGCACTAGGCTGGCTTTTTTTGGCGGTGGACCTACGTCTAATTTGCCACCGTCGGAAACGATGCGGAAAGCGTCCCACGCCAAGTTCAATCCTCCTTGCAATAAAAATGAAGAGACTTTCCTTGAGTTTTGAGCCTAGAGAGAGTGGGAGGAAGGAGCCCCCCTTCTACCAGGAACCGCCCCCACTTTCTCACTTGCCCTCAGGTCGCGAGATAAGGAAGGGCCGCCCGGGTCAGTCATTACAAGCATCTGTTAGGATCTGGCCACCCAGCGAGTAACGCGTGTGCTTCTCATTAAATATCTTCCCGAGCAATAGCACCCGTCTTTCTTTCCAGATAAAACCCACCGGATCCAAGCGGTTCGGGACAATATGGACGGTAGCGAAAACTTCTTGGTCAGGCTGATCGGATGGAAAAACTGCCGTGGAACGACAGACAGGGCATACCCGCTGTTTTTGAAGAGGCCTGACTCAGTCAACACGCGTTTTGTACGCCTTGAGAATGTGAGACTCGCATTCTTGTGCGTCCCACCCTAGGCCAGGCAACCCCAAGGGCTAAGAAGGCCACCCTGTGAGCCAGGCTATCATTTCTGTTATCTCGGGCGAAGCAGCAAATGAGTGCACTTGTTCCCTCCCAACCATTATCATCATCGTCATAATCATCATAATCATCCCTGTTATTATCTCCATCGCCACCATGGTCGCTGATCGTTAGCGGACCCAGGAAAGCGTCTCGTCTGCGCAAGATAGTAGGTAACTAGATAGACTAGATTATTCCGCAATCCTGCAGTGGGAAGCAGTAGCTTCCTTCTGAATACGGTAAAGCAGGGAACGAACCGCGACGTTACTATGAAGCAAGTGCTATGCAAAACCGGGCCTGTCTGGCCAGGATTCCCTCTTCGAAATTGTACAGGGGGAAACATTCATGTTTTACTACTGTGGGCCATTCAAAACCTACCAGAGGAAATAGGTAGAAATTAATTCATGATCTCGGTATATAAGGGGTATTTACTTCAATTCTGAAACACGTGTTCTTCCATTTATTTCGCCAAATATAGTATATTCCCCAAACCAATTACTGTAATGAGTCTCTTTGCTTTCTCCCTTCTAGTTTGTTTATTTGTTTTGTTTACCTCCCTTTCCCTCCTTTCTATTTCAGTCCACGGCACGTTTCGTAAATCAGCTCTCTAGAGTTCGTGTTTTTGTTTGCTTGCTGTTTAAGGCATTTGTTTGACGGTGGCATTATGCAAATATATGATAATGATCTCGAAACCCATTTGCAAGTAGTTGTCTTTAGTGCACACATGTTATTGATATTCGGGAGGTGGGGACGATATTCTAGAATAGAGAAAAATGCCTTCTGGGGAATAATTAAAACGAGAGAGCAATTAACAGCTTTTCTCAAGATCCTTTAAAAAGCCCTGCCAGCAGAACAGGCACCACATTCTTCAGGCGCGCGTGCGTACACACTCACTCGCTCTATAGCTGTGTTAGTCAACACACTGGGTGAAGTCAGTTGAAGTTGGGTTAGTTTTCATTTTGATTAAAGTCCTTCCCTCCTCCTTTCCCTCCCTCC
>JANHZT010002482.1:47494-60199 GCA_032468215.1 Stegonotus admiraltiensis
GTCTTAGGAATTCTGGGAGTTGAAGTCCACAGCGTGTGAAAGAGCCAAATTTGCCTACCACTGTACTAGATGAAATGCACATTGGGCATGCTGAGGTAACCATTGATATTGTCTGCTTGCTTTTGACCTCTTGTTGAAATAGAGCAGTGTTTTTAGGACTCATGGGGACCCCCCAAAGCTTTTTCAGGGGTCTGCAAAATTAAAATTATTTGCCAGCCTCTATTGAAAAATGATACAATATTGAAATCCCACCAAACAATTTGAGAAGCGATAGCAACAATGAATGTGTCAATGTTCATTTTTAATAGCATAAATGTTTCATATGTGTAACAAATACAAACAAAAGCTCCTTTGAGATCCTCTGTAATTTTTAAGAGCGGGAAGGGCTCCTAAGAGAAAAAACATTGGAATAGAGCAAAATGTAAAGCTACAGCAGACACTGCTTAAAGAAAGAATTATGTACATTGCTACTGAAATGTAGTCTTTTTCTTCCACCATGTTAATTTGTTAATGCTTAGCATCCTACCTGGATATCATTTTCTGTAAGTTTTAAGGATAAAGACATTAATTTGGTCATTTCCTTGTTCCCACAACAGTTTTGGGAGAGGATGAAAAGGCAGGAATATGAAACATGCAAGGGAAAATTTTGCCAATATGGTTTTTTTTTTTGGGGGGGGGATACCCTAAACCTAGTTTCAGTGTTATGCAAATGTGACATTGTAAGTGAAGTAATCTCAGAAGAGTTCCCAATTTTGCTGCCAAAGAAAGTACCTTTGCTTCATCCATTCACTGCAAAGTATGACACTAGTGCTTCAGGTCTGAGCCTGAAGTCTCTTTGATTAACATTCTAGAGCCGTGATGGCAAACCTATGGCACGCATGCCACAGATGGCATGCGGAGCCATATCTATGGGCACGCGAGCATTGCCCTAGCTCAACTCCAGCACGCATGCACGTGCTGGCCAGCTGATTTTTGGGTCTTCTGGGCCCACTGGAAGTCAGGAAAGGGGCTGTTTCCGGCCTCTGGAGGGCCTCTGGGGGTGGGGAAGTGGGGAAGGCTGTTATCACCCTTCCCAGGCTCCTAGAAAGCCTCGGTGCCAGGGGAGGGCAAAAAACAGTCTACCGGGCCCACCATGCCATCACATGACAAAAGCGGGGGGAATGCGGAGGGGTCACACGCGCATGTGCAGGGGGTGGGGCGCATTGAATTATGGGTGTGGGCACACATGCGCACAATCCCCCTGCTCTCCACCCGGTTTTGGCACGCGACGGCAAAAAGGTTAGCCATCACTGTTCTAGAGCGATCTCCTAACTAGTCATTAGTTGGCTCACTGATCCTTAACTGCAGATCACTCTCTTATTTGGACTGCATTTCCCTTAGGTTTCAAAATAATTAGTCTCATGGCTATGGATGGGGTTTCCTGTCAAGTGATGTGAATATTGATGGAGCACCTCAGCCTTTACTGATTAGCCATTTATTCATGCTACATACACCTTTTTTTTTTAGTATTTAGAGAATCAAAGTTACCTCCCTCAATTCAGCTTCCATGGTTGAAATATTCAGGCAAATCAGAAGCCAAATGAACGACTTAGTTCACCTTGAAGGTTTTTAACTAAATACGATTTGCTCAAATGGCCTCCCAACCAGAGATATTTATATAATATACTATATCCTATTATAGCAGGAAACACATATTTTAGTTTATAGCTCTGGCCACTTAGACAGGAATTGATCTAGTTGCTGACTTTCCTTTGGTTATTGTTTTGTTATTTATACTATGGTACAGATAGACTTAGTTGCCACTATACTGTAAATCTGTTTCTCATTACCTATTAAATGCTGGTGTTTTTGGATGTACAGTACTGTTATTTCAACCAGTATTGTACTCCTCTATCATATTTTAAATTTGGACAAAGCTATTATCTGCAACTTTAGGCTTCATAGATAGTAACTGGGTATCTACATAGAGACTGTGTTCACAGATCACAACATGCTATGATTTGTTTTCAATCTGGTTTGATGAAGAAATTGTGAGAATGTACCAGGCCACTGCAAGAATTCAGGGTTTCCATGTGGCTGCAAGTTGTAAGAGAACAGTAAATATGCCCAAAATGTCTTTCAGGAAAGTTAGTCCATCTCTAAATTTTACAGCCCTCTCCCTTCAAAATAGAAAAATGCTTACTCAACTCTTATCTTTCATTGGCTTGGCAAGCATTTTTCCCCAGCTTTAGACATCTAGCTTCCAATTCTTAATTTTTCCACAGCCCCCAGGAAACAAGGCTTGCATTGATGCTCACAATTCTTCACAATCTAAATCTAAATTTACCTTCTTTTTTTCATCTAATTTCTACAACATGTCCTGCCCCGATACATCTGAGTTGAAGCTTCATGGCTTCATCATAGTTACATTTGAAGCATCGTAGCCATTTTCAGATGGATTGACATCAGAAGCAAGTCTGGCAGAATCTCCATCCCTGAACAGTATTTAACATATTTCTTTTTTTTTTTGGTTCATGTTACAGTTTATAATGTTATGTGAAATTAAGTTTAGTTGAGCCTGATCACAGTGTCTCTGATTTTTTCTTTCTTCCAAAGTCCAGTCAGTGATTTGGTTGTTTCAGCTGGTAAGGGAGTTGCAGTCTGTAGTCCCCTTGGACTTAGTTATGACATACAGCCATGGCGTGGGACCAAGTTATTTGCGGAATTGCCTCCCCCCCAATTACACCAGCTTGTCCCATCAGATCTAGCAAGAGAGATGTTGCTGGTCCCGTCTCTCAGGGAAGTACACTTGTCGCTTTAAACAGGGATTACAACATGACCAGGCACCTAAGGCACAAACTTTTCTTCAACCAATTTCATTTTTGTAGCAATAATTAATCTTCTAGCCAAGGTAATTAATTACACAAAGGATTTTACTTTGTTCAGATAGAGTCCCATTTTAACGAAAGGTTTAAATTCTGCCTCAATATATTACCTCCACTGGTTTGTTGCTGGGCTTTTTTGTTGAGGGGAAGAGATAGTGACCATGAATATTGGGTGTTAATCAAATGAAATTGTCCCACCTCCCTTGAAGGAAGCTTGGGTCTGGGATAAGTGTCCACCTCATAAATAAGATTATCTAAATGCCCAAACTTAAGGAATTGTTACCTTCCCTTTTGTATGGGAAAATTAAGTAGTATCTATATTCTTTTTCAAACTACAAAAGTTAGTTTCTTGCAGCTGTTATGCATTTAGGTGGTGCAAAGCTTTGTGTACCTAATGTGTTGAATTCAACAAATGTTTTTTTTCCCTGCCAGTTTGCTTGCAACTCTCTAGATTGTTCTACAAAGCACTTTGATGTATGCAATATAAAAGCCTTTCTGCATTTTATTACACATTATCCAACTAACAATTTACAATGTTGATTCCTGCCTATACTTGTATACACATTTGCATCTGTATTAATTGTTTAAAGGATGAAGAAAGAGTCTTAAGGAAAGAAAAAAAATCAGTTTACTATACATTTTAAAAAATCACAAATTGGCAAGGTTTTTGATGAGTTTGAAATATGGAAAATGCCGTGTTGTTTAAGGAGGATTTTATATTCCTCAATTGAAGTGAAGCTAGAGCTTTTGTAAAGAAAACCTTTCATCTTAAACATGCAGCACCCACTCACAACTTAATTACCCTAATTTGTATTCTGCTGTAGAAATAGAACTTTTCTTCTTAAACAAATTAAGTAACGATCGTCAAGCTTACATGACCAGCATTTTTTCAGATATGCTGTTATCAGCATAGTATCAGTCTCTAATCTCGTTATTCTTTAGGATATGTATTTTCCATTTTTTTTCTTGGAAAAATTGTGAATATTTAAATATGTATTTTAGTGCATTGGATCTACTTTTCTTGGTTAAATGTGTAGTTTTCTGTTCATTAGAAAGTATATTTTGCTTTTGTTCATTCCAATAAAACTGGTATCCTTGTCTTTAAAATAATTGCTTGCTACAGTATAATATCTCCTAATCAGTGATTTATAGTGTTTCCCAACTATTTTGTTCCAATACAGGTGGTCCTCGACTTACACCAATTTGAACTTGTGACTATTGCAGAATCCCCATAGTCACATGATTTACATTTGGATGCTTGACAACTGACTCACATTTATGATGGCTGCTGTGTCTCAAGGTCATATGATCACCTTTTGCTTCTGACAAGCAAAGTCAATGGGGAAACCAGATTCACTTAACAACTGTGTTGATGTTGGGCCATCGTGTTCGAAGAGGACTTTGCCATCTAACAGGTTGTGGGCTGTCCTCGATGTGTCTTGTCCGCAGGTTGCTGGTAAGGTCTATACAGGCACGAAATGTTCTGCCACATGTCAGGCAGATATGTTTGGGCACCATTGGTGCAGCATTTGCAGCTCTGGCTTTGCGGACTGCTTGCTTCTCTTGTGCTATAGTTGTTCTTCTGTCCTCAGATGTCTGGCAGCCTTGGTGGATCAACGTGTATCATGTCGATCAATGGCAGGGTTTCCCAGGAGGTGGTGTCAATATCCAGGGACTTTAAGGAGGCTTCCAACGTGTCTTTGTATCGCTTCCTTTGTCCCCCGTGTAATCACTTTCCTTGAGACAGCTCACCATAGAGGAGCTGTTTGGGGATGTGGAAGTCTGGCATCCTTGCAACATGGCCTTCCCAGCGTGTCTGGGCTTTCATTAGCATGGTGTGAACTGATGGCAGGCCTGCTCTGGAGAGGATTTCTGTGTCTAGCATCTTGTCCTGCCACCAGATCCTCAGAATTCTATGGAGGCAGGTCGTGTGGAAGTGTTTCAATTGCCTAGTGTGCCTCCGGTATACAGTCCAAGTCTCACTGGCATACGTCAGGGTAGTTAGCACTACTGCTCAGTAGACTTTGAGCTTTGTAGCAATGCTTATTTCACAGTGGTCCCACACATTGGTCAGTAGTTTGCCAAATGCAGAGCTTGCCTTGGCGATTCTGCAGTTGACCTCAGTTTCAATAGTCACTGCACAGGAGAGGGTGCTGCCAAGGTATGTAAATTGGTCCATTGCTTGTAGATGTTGTCCCTGCACTGTGAAGGTGGGCTCTTGGTGTTGGGTTTCGGAGCTGGCTGATGCATCACTTTGGTCTTCTTTATGTTGATGAGGAGGCCGAAGTTGTCGTATGCTGCTGCGAATTTGTCCCCACTGGCTTGCATTTCCTGCTCTGATCCAGCATTCAGGGCACAGTCGTCAACAAAGAGGAGGTCACGTAGCACAGTCTCCTTTATCTTGGTGACAGCCTGGAGTCTTCACAGGTTGAACAGTTTCCCATTGGTCCTGTATCTCAGGCTAACTCCCAAGGAACTGTTCTGGAAGGTGTCTGGCAGCATGGCTGAAAACATAAAACTTGTCCTTTACTTCATCCGGATTCGTCATTGTGGGTGCGTAGGCACTGATCAGTGTGGCTTGTTTTCCTCTTGTAGTGGAAGATGTAGTGTCATGAGTTGGTTGTTCACACCCTTGGGAAGATTGGCAAGTTTGCAGACAAGATGATTCTTAACTGCAAAGCCAACTCCAGATTCACGGCATTTGTTACTGCTGCATCCACACCAGAAGAATGTATAACCACCTCCTGTTTCTCTGGGCTGACCTTCGTTGGCTAGATAAGTATCACACAGGGCCGCAATATCGATGTTAAATCTTGCAAGTTCTCTGGAGATCAGGGCTGTTCTTCTTTCTGGTTGATTTGCTAAGAGGTTGTCTTGAAGCGTACATACCAGGGGTGAAATCCAGCAGGTTCTGACAGGTTCTGGAGAACCGGTAGTGGAAATATTGAGCAGTTCGGAGAACTGGTAGCAGAAATTTTGAGTAGTTCAGAGAACTGGCATTTACCACCTCTGGCTGGCCCCAGAGTGGGGAGGGAATGGAGATTTTGCCGTATCCTTCCCCTGGAGTGGGGTGGGAATGGAGATTTTGCAGTATCCTTCCCTGCCATGTCCACCAAGCCACGCTCACCCAATGGGATCCCCTCCAGCTGCGGTAAGCTGGCCAGGGTTCTATGAAGCAACAATGTTTAGGGCACTGAGACGCTTGTGTGCAGGTCCATGGCTACAGCTCCCAGGGTATCCCCACCTGCTGCTTTGCCGCTCGCCCATCGCCACAGGACTTTGAAGGTTCAGGGGAATTGGGGGCTGTTGACTTGCATGTGAATTGGATTAAAGTGAAGGAGAGGTGCGCATAGTCAGCCTCACTCTCTCTTCCCAGATTCCATCTTGTTCCAGTAGCAGATGAGTTGAGACAGTTGGAGATGGGCTGGGCGTAGTGGTTGACCAGGGCATTTTTCATGTCTTGCCTTGCTCTTAGCATGCCACTTCGCTTGCGGAGACTGCCTTCATGACTTATCCTATTCTAGTAGGTTTCATCCGCTCAATCCATCTTCACGTGCTCGGGATAGACCCTATCTTACCGAAGGTCGATGACCCAATGGCTACTCTCAATCTGGTTTGACTAGTCTGTTGCCTGGGGTGTGGCCGCTGCACATGCTATAGCTACTAGGAGCCACAGGTGAGGGCTGAGTGACAGGTGGGGACCAAAGGTGGACAAGCTGCCCTAAAAGCTCCCCTAAAACAAGCTGCCCTAAAAGGACACAACATGCCCCTACACCAAAGGTGCTACCCCTCCCTGAATACCCCATACACCCCAACAACCATATTACTAATTTAACAACTGCAGTGATTCACTTATCAAACATGGCAAGAAAAGTCAAAATGGTTCAAAACTCACTTAACAAATTTCTCACTTAGCAACATAAATTTTGGGGTCAATTGTGGCTGTAAGTTGAGGACTACCTGCATAAGAGTGCTGAAGACAGACTTTATAGCTCCGCAATAGTATTTTAATAACTATTAAAAGCCTTTATAACATACTAGTGAGGAATGAGCCTAAATAATATGATAAAAACTTATATATTATGAATCTGAATGCATTTTAAACAACTAGAGTTGGCTAAAGTAGTTTGCTTCTAATTAAAAGAGAACATACTATGGATGGCTCAATTTTATGTTCCGGTATCAACATAGATCCCATTTGCATGTTCCCTCAATTCTATTGATTAAACATATGGCATTGCAAGAGAGGAAAGGTGAGCATAAGACATAGAGTACCATCAGAATGCAGGCAGGGAAGCATAGCTGGTAAGCTGATCCAAACAGTATTAGTTGTGAAGTACGGTACATACTAGATACAGTTCTCATTGTTTCTAAGGCCACAGAAGACCAGGTCTCTTCCAGATGAAAACTCTTTTAACACAGTGCATCCATTACACAGTTGTTAGGTAGGTTCCGGATGCCTTCCTCCAACATGTTAGGGGAAAGATAATATTGCCAGAGCAATGAAACACAACATTACTTTCTTTACTCCTTCAGTTTATCTTTTATCAATGCTAAATCAGTGCTGTTATTTATTCCATGTTGATTATAGTTTGCTCAATGTTGTTCCATAACTGTTGTTTTATTGCTTTCTGTTTATTGAGCACTTGAACCTAGATTTTTATAGAAAGTTGGTAGAGAAATATTATAATTAAATAATACAGCAAAAGCAAATAACAATAAAACTTATTTTAAAATCGTTAATTTCTGTGCTTTCCCAAATACTTGCAGCTTATGACTATGTAAATAAATATTTTAATTTGCGATGCAATGCAACATGTCTTTGGCTACAGCCTTGCTTCTGCTTAAGCCAACTTAACACCTCCTACTGTTTTCAGTGGAATTTAGGGGCTCTAACTGGAAGCAAAATGGTGTGGACTATAAGGGCTATGGTTGTTGGGAAGATTGGGGTATAATATTTTCCTCCTCCTTTCTGTCTTAATTAGCTCCTTCCATGCATAAAGTGCCTCTGTTTCTTTGCAACAGAGGAAAAATGACTTGGATCAGGCAGTTTTCTTCTGCATCAAGCTTTTACTCTACAAACCAGCTGGTTTAAGACATGCTGGTTGAAGCCTCTTTCTCTGTCTCTATAATCCTAGTCAGTTTCCCGTGGCCACAGTGGGGTTCTTTCTTTGATGTTGCTCTGCAGGTGGCTGCCTATGTATAAAATGAGGCCTATAAGCAGAAAGCCCTCTGTGGATCAAATGAAAACAGAGAGAATGCTATTGTGCTTCAGTGTTTTATATACATGGAAGGAACTGATGTCAGTACTGAACTATTTTGTTGTATAATGTATCAAGCCTTTACATAGAAGTCAAAGATAAATAATTTGGCTGCTATCCTGTCTTTATCAACACATACACCAGGTTCTCACAATTCGTTCCAGCACATCTGGTGAGACAGGTTTAATCAACATTTAGCAAGAGCAGAAGTTAAATTTAGAATATTTGTGGTATTATTCTTTATTGGCTGATTGATTTTGAACTGGATGAGTTTCTGTGAAATATGGCTTTAGTAGGCCATTGTTTCTTTTGTTTGCATTATTGTTGCAATCAAACTTTTGCAGCCAGGGAATGGCTTTTTTAAAGTGACTACATAAAAAATATTGATTTTAATTATTCTTACAACAAAAATCTCAACAAGTAATTGGTCTTTAAACTCTGAAGATGAAATTAATCCTTCAAATTGTTCTCCATTCTCTGACCTCGTTCAAGGGTATTATAGCACAGTGTTTATACATAATATATAAATACAGGAAGGTGGTATAAGTTACTATAGATAAGTATGTGCATGTGAGTGTGTATATATAAATATTAGCCATACTGGCCACATGACTACAGAAAATGTCTTCAGACAATGCTGGCTCCCTTGGGCAAGAAACAGAGATAAGCACTGTGCCCTAGAGTCGGACATGACTGGACAGAGACAGTTTAGTTTTCATTGTATCATTTTTATTTTATTATTTGCACTATTATCATCTGGCTACCTTCCAACATGGGACTGATGAAAATATGCTCTTTGGATCTCTGTTAATATTTTTTCCATCCCAGCTTATTCATCCCTGACTTGGCCCTTTTCCATTTTACCGCCGTGATGTAGAGCAAAGCTGATTTCTTGCCAACTTTTCTGCATATATATATGTATCACATCACGGGGGTTAAATGGAAATGGGCCAAGGGAGGGATGGATGAACTGGGATGGAAAAAGTATATATACATATACATATATACTGTATGTATGTATCCCCCATGCATATTCTCTAATGAAGCTGGACTTATCCTCTGTATACTTTTTTCCTCTGTGATATTACTGAGGTCATTTTTAGTCCAGTACAGCTGAGAAAAAATCCTTCAGCTATATATGCTGAAGGAACTTAGCATTCTTTCTACAGGCAGGGTGGTAAAACTGGCCTGTGGCTCAGAAGGATGAACATGTTCTAATGCTGGCTGTGGTGCCTACAATTTCCTAAAACGTGCTTGTCATCCCACAAGGGATTGTAATCTACAGTAAAATAAAACTGTGGTTTAAAGTTCAGTTTTATGTAATTCAAAATATAGGTAGTCCTTGACTTACAACAATTGTTTAGTTATCATTTGAAATTAAGGCACTAAAAGAAGTGACTTATGACCATTTTTTGCACTTACAAAAAATGCTGCATCCCCAGTCATATGATCAAAATTCGTATGCATATGATGGTTGCAGTGTCCCAGGGCCACGTGAGCCCCTCTTGTGACCTTCTGCCAAACAAAGTCAATGAAGAAGCCAGATTCACTTTGCAACCTTGTTACTAATTTAGACACAGCAGTGACTCACTTAATATCTGTGGCAAGAAAGGTCATAAAATGGGGCAAAACTCACTTAACAACTGTCTCACTTAACAACAGAAATTGTGGGCTCAATTATAGTCTTAAATCAAGGACTACCTGTATGTCTTCAAATGAATTGAGTTCTTGAGATTTATTTCTCAAAATAATCAGAAGGCTCCCAGGCAACCTCCTGTCATGCTATTGTTAGGCATGAACTTGGAAGTAGCAGGTCAGTAGCTTCTAAACCAGTGAGAACAGGCTTTGTTGCAGTGCCACACTGTACGGTGGCACACTGTAAATCTAGGCTTTCTAGACTCTCAACCCTTTATTCTGGAGTTGGCTTACTCATTGGTAGATTCACACATGATTTGGTTAGTGTAGATATTGCAGACAAGAATGAAGCCAATTATTACTGTATATAGGATCTGCCTATAATAATATACAGCAAAGAGAACCTAAAAATAACTCATTGCTTCAGGATTTAAATTTCAGACTTTTTCCTTCTGACTTGAATTACAGTAATAGATATTTTACTGTTCTCTTCAAGATCATATGGTTTTCACTAGTTTGGAAACATCTAGTTCCTGCTAAACCAGCTTAATTTGGAATAGATTCAAATCATGTCTTGCATCCAAATGATAATTCAGGAATAAAATAAGTTATAAGAGGATGAGAAACAATTACTTTGATGGAAGGGAGAAACATGAATAGGGGATTGACAGGAAATAACCTGTTTCATAATTAACTTCAGGAAAGTTGCTATTCTGCTCATATACTTTACCTATCAATAATTTCTATATATGCCTTTATATATTAAAATGTACAGAATATATTGGAAAATTGGAAGGGTTGTCCTTGGTTGATTATTGGTTTAGAGTGTGTCACTTAAAATATTTTTTTCTCATTAATCAAAACTGATAGGTGAATAAAATTAAGAAAATGATATTCCTATTCCTTTCTCTTTTTTTAGGCTTACATTTATCTTTCTATTATTTTTGCCCTTGATGGGACTTGATAGTAGGATAACTAGAGTACAATTTCATGGGGTCAGTCTGCTTGTCCTTTAAAAAATATTGACATAACATAAGCTCAGGATACCACGTGCTGAGAAAGTGGCTTACTGCTTGATTGCTGTTTGCATTGCAGGCATTAACCTTTAAGTGACTCTGAAATCTATTTACTATGGAAAAAGCACTTTATTTTCAATGTGTAAAATAAAGATCAGAGCTTCTGTATACATGGGATATTTTCTTTTGTTATTTTTCCTTAGCAGTCAACTCAGTGCTCTTCCATTTAGTGCATGGTTATCCAGATGTGGATATGACTGCAAATAATCTGGCAGGTGGTGAAATTTATCAAGGTCAGCCATGTGAGACATTTTGAGTTTTCACATCTTATCCTTGAGGTGTCTAAAGCACTGGTGTAATCTGCATCTAATTGGCTTTTGGAGCATTGTTCTTAAGCAATTTTCTGTCATAAAAGGTAGGTGTTCTTAATGTAATACTTGGGTGATTCCAGAATGCAAATGAGGGGGACAATGGTTCCTTGAGGCATGTAATTCTCCCACCCCAATACCGCTGAATGTCACTTCGATTAAATATAATTTTTATATATTGTAGTCTGTTTCTGTTTATTATCAAACTGTATGGGAGCAGTAATACTGAAATAAACAAGAGCTGAGCGTGAATGCATTAAAAAATTTGTAATAAATAATACTGCCTTAGAAAGGAAGATACAGTAAAATAGAAAGACAGTGAATAGGAGAGGTTTTCTTTAAACAACTAAATATACCTGCTACTAAAAATCTTCTAACAATCAGCAGTAATTAGGATGTACAGATTTTGATGGTTCCAGAATAAAATGCCCAGGAAGACATTAGAGCTTCCTAAATTTGAGCTCCTCCCAAATGATGACATTCTGGAAGTGATTTGCTGGTTTCTGGAAATAAATCCTCAAACTGAAATTGTGCAAGATATTCCAAATATGGTTTAGGTCATTTTGTTGGTACACCACATCTATGGAACAGATTCAGAGGAAATCTTGAACTCTTTCAGAATGGCACAAACAGGTGAAAAACAGAATATTCCAGAATTCTCTGGAATGTTCTGTCCCTAGTTTAATGAAATGTTTATATCCTTAAAAAGTAATGCTAGATGCTAACCAAATCTTTCCATCTCACATGAACCATTTTTCTCTAACACATACACAGTCTTCTATGAAACATAGAAATGTGACACTTTTGGATTTTTTTAAATTATCAGGTCATGTCGTTACATACATTTATTGCACCAGAAGTTGTTGCAAATCTGTTTTGTCTACAAATCCAAACTAGTGTAAAAAACACGTGCAGCAGAGTTTTTACCTTAGGTAACCAACAGCACTGGAATAAAACCTGACAGTTGATGGCATTGGTTCATTCTCCAGAACCGATATGATATATTCCCCACCTTCCTGATGAAGTGGTCCAGTGAAGTGACCAGGAAGGTCACTGGGCAGTGACCTTCCTTGCTTCCTCATAAATTATGCTATAGCAGATAGGCTGCAGGAGAGAGATAATGTTTGGAGACAGATGGACAACTTTCATATTTGGGTGGAAATTTTCTGGGTAAGGTGGATGATCTGGGGCATTATGTTTTTCTCACAGCAATACCTATCTACCTCTGGGATGAAAAACCAGCCTCCAAAGATGAGAGGGATGACCCAAGCTTTCTTGTTAGTTTTTCACACAAGAAGTGAGCTCTTTCAGATGTTCTTAAGAGCTTGTGGGGACTTCCGGGTTGGCAACGCTGTCGTTGAGGATGATCCTTTTGGGTCGCCAGCCCTGTGATCTGTAAAAGCCATCCTGACAGCGCAAATCAGCTGTCAGGCGGCTTGAAACTCTTTCCCTCGGGAGAAGAGGGACAGAGGAGCAAGTGGGCGAGGGTAGAGCTCCCTGAAAGCCTCTGGAATAACTCCAGAGGCTCAGAGGGTGAGAGCTCCCCAGCCAGCCCACTGAA
>JANHZT010002482.1:84753-100522 GCA_032468215.1 Stegonotus admiraltiensis
AAGGCTATTGCTTAACGCATTGTAAGCTGCCCTGAGTCTCCGGAGAAGGGCGGCATATAAATCAAAGCAAAAAAAAAGTAAAATGGTAATTTATGGAGATTAAATGATTGAAATAAATTAATAATAAATAAGGGACTGAAGGGATCTCTGGAAGCATCAAGAGGGAAGAAGATAATAGATTTGTTAATTTCTGGTGAGAAGAAAGTTGGAAATCATATTTCAAAATCTTCCTTCCTTCTTTCCAGGCATCCACCCATCCACACATCTTTAACTTTGTAAAATCCTCAATAAATTTAATTTTTTTAAAAAAATGTCAAGACAGTGAAACACCATACTGATATTATCAATTTTCTTTGGAATCTCATTTATCATGTTTTCAGTTTAGCATTAAAAAATTCCTATCAAAAACGGAAATATAAACACTGCTTCAAATAAGTGTGTGATTCTACTTTTAAAAAAGGAAGCTTGCAGGTTTTTTATATTAAATACTATCTTTCCACTGTTAATCTTTCTTATCAAACATTTATGTTGATATTGATTTTAATTAAATGACTTCATTGTATTTTGAGAGTTGCCATCTATGGACATCCCTCCCACCCCTATTTGGATAGTAGTAAGGAGAATAGAATTCCTGGCAGAAATATGGTTAACATGTTTAATCAGCAACATTATATTTAATTGGAGAGTCTGTAGTCTAATAGCAGGAGGCTGAAGGGAATTATTTAGTATTAGTAATGCTTGTCTGGGAGTTGTGTACTAATCAAGGAGCTTGTGTGTTAGCTGTGGGGATAATGAATTATGTCCATTATGACATGTTAGTACATGTCTGTGGGAAAAGTGGATGGGCCATGAGTTAATCAAGAAGTATATTAAAATAGCTTCCATGCTGGTTTCTGATTCTGTTCTCTGTACTGTCTGTCAAGGTTTGGGATTTTGAGACAATTCTTTTCTGCATCCAGTTTAGTATGTAAGTAAGCAGTTATAGAAAATCTCTAAAACTTAAAAACTATAAATTCCATATTTGAAAACATACCGTGTCAGATGCTACAATGGCACAGTAAAAGTATAATAGTTGGAATCCTTTAATTTTATTAATTTATGTATCATAATTTATTTATAGAAATGATACTATGGTTTCTGTCTCCAGTTTTGTTATTATTTTAAATGGTTTCACAAGTTTATTCTTTAAAATACAGTTTGTCTTTTCATTAAGCCAACAGTCCCCAACCTTTGCAGCTTGGTGGACTGGCGGGTGGGGAGAAAGAGGAAGCGGACTGACACGCAGGTACGCGCATAGCTCTGCTTGTGTGTGCGCGCTGCCCCGCCACTTGTATGGCCAGGTTTGGAATAGGCCATGGCCCAGTATTGGGCTGCGATCCCCAGAGTTGGGTCTCAGCCAAAGTTGTTCTGAACCATATCCTGCTCCAAATCCTTGTGCAATTGGCTGTTTTATAAACCAGGTAAACCTAGGAGGGCCAAAACCATGTCTTTCATGTCTTTCATGAAACTGCCACTACATATTTTTGTTAGTAAATTAACGCATTGAGTTTACTCATTAAAAAAGAATGAATTTATGAACATCTCATAAATCCACAGAATGGATTTGTATTTGTAGGTAAACTTTCACTGAAACTGTTGTATGGAGGAGCACCAACATATTTTTATTACTGTATGCACTTATTAAAAACTTCCTACCAAACTGTGACCATCATGTATTAACTTAATTAAAGCTGTATCACAATGAAGCTCAAAAGTGTTAACCTGTAGGAGATTGTTATTGAAATCCATTATCTATGGAGTCAGTATTAGTGGTCAGCAGCATCAGAAGTAAAACTGCAAGTAAAGTCTCCTCAAGGGTGCTGTGAGCCCAGCAGGTTAAAATGTCATAGTTTCTTAAAGGGACTGGTAGCTAAGGCCTCTAGAGTTATAGGGAAACCAATCATTTGGCCTCGGCAGGGAATATTTCTTTATTTAGCAAATAGGGAAAAATTGCTAACCTGAAAAAGGGTTTAGTGTGTACCCTGTGTGCTGTTTTAAAAATATCCCCATAAGTAATACATACATATGTGTGTATGTGTACACATAACATTTTTAAAGAATGTGTAAGTGACTTTTAAAGTTTCCTTTAGATGTTAGGTTGCACAGGTAATTCTTGGTAAATATTTTATGCAAATTATATATAAACCATAATCTTTTGATAAATTTTGCTTGCATGAATAGGATAGAATACTTTATTTGGCCAAGTGTGGTTAGAGACACACACATCTCTGGTGCAGAAGCTCTCACTGTACATGAAAAGCAACAGAGTAATAACAATCATAATAATAATACCAATAAGAGGGGATAGTAAAGAAGATTAAGAAGTATTATAATAATAATACTACAGCCAAAGAACATGGGTAAAGATACCTAGACATTAGACAGTTTTGTGAGAAAAATAATTTTCATTTATTTATTTGTATAAGAATTCTCCTTTTATTTGTTCTTTTATTTATTTATACATAAGACACACAAACATATGTACAGTACATTGTCTTTAAAAGTGCTCTAAAGCGTTATTTTTCCTAAATAGCTCTTTTAAAAATCTATAAATTTAATCTTCCATTTGACATTCTTGTCAAACTAAGGTTTTATTTTTGTTTTAAAATTATGAATAGTGATTTGGCATTTTTTGAAAACTAGCTTGTTTAAAGTAAGCACCAGTTGATGTGCAATTTACAAGAAAAGGATTGACTGCATGAAATAGATTAGAATAACTTGAATAAAACTGAATCAGAAGAAATGGTTGTAGTTTTCAACTAGTGTCTTATTTCACAAATAGGTTAGATAAAGTTTGTAAATTGAGGCTTAACTCTTGATGAAATTGAAGTCCTGAGTAAACATAGTATCCAGAAAGAAAAGCAGTCTAAAGTATAATATAGAATTCCATCCTTTTTTTAAAGAACCTGTTCTGAGTTGTTAGGAGGCTCCTGAATGTAGTCTCGTTGAAATCGTGGTAAAGTTAAGTTAATTTTATTTTATTTTATTTTATTTTATTTTATTTTATTTTATTTTATTTTATTTTATTTTATTTTATTTTCTGCCCAACTCACACATTGGTGTCTCTGGGCAGCTTACAAAATTTTAAAAATCTACCATATAATAAAACCCCAATAAATCCCACCCCACCCCACCTCCCTTGGCAGCAACAACCAATCAAATCAGTCACTTGATTGGCTCTATCTCTATTCGTGCTCTATTTGTGTGTATCATGAAGCTAGACAAGTGAGGTTTATCCAATAAACTCAGGTTGAACAAGCCCTAATTTAGCACTGTATGCCTATTATGTAGTTACAGCTTTCTGTAATTGATATTTCTGAAGACACCTGCAAACTTCAAGTTGTTCTAAATGGCATAAAGTTGTTCTAAATGGTGCAGTCTGATTTTGACAGTATTGCTATAATGCAGAATATTTCACCAGTCTTGAAAGAATTTCATATAGCTGCCTCATTGCTTTTCAATGGCGTGCAAAATGTTTAAATGACATGGGACCCATATATTTAAGGAAACAATTTTCCCATATGGTGGAATCATTGGTTGATGCTCAGCTCTGGAATTCCTTCCTGAGTGAGGTGTGCTTAATTCCAGTTTTGCATTTGGTAAGTGTCAACATTCACTCAGGCGTTTATTACTTTCATTTTTAAAAATGTACTGACTTTATAAAACATAATTTTGTCAGGTATTTATTGTAAGTATTTTGATCTTTCATTTTTTAGATTGCTTAAAAATCTTTGATAAAAGTGGAATATAAATACTTAACATTTCCAACATTAAAGTTGTTATTAAGGAAATCTATAATTTCTCTGTAGGCAGTTTGATCTCATTTGGTATAGATACCATGCACTTTTGAATTTTTAACCTATTTTCAAATATATTAAAAAATTATGCTGCCCAAATATAATTTCCTCTTTCAGTTTAATTTCTAAAAAAAATCTACATTTCATAATATGATTGTTTCAGTTGGTGTTTATTGTTGAAAGATGGTACAGTGTAATGTCTAGCTTTTACAGTGGTAATGTGACATTTTTATTACTAAAAATATTTTCCCCTTTTCTGTCACTTATAATCTGTTATTTATTTTATGGTATAAGTAATATATTGTTATAAGGTCCTCCAGTTATGTGCTTACAAGTGTGATAAGTTAATATAAATAAATAAAACAAATAATGAAATAAATGGCAACCCTTTGTCTATTAAATTATATTTTGCAGATGAAAAATGTGCATCTTTTTGAAATAATATCCTTAAGTTTTTACTTGTGCATCAGGAAATAACATACAGGACTGTTTTACTTTGGCAGAACTGATCCATCCAGCACACTAATCCAAGATGGAAACTTGGCAGTTTTCCACACCATAGGAAGTGAGATTGGTGGGGGCTTTTGAGTGTGTTTGGTGGTTGTCAGCCTTAACTGTCTTCTGTTGGAGTTAAATTGATGGCAATCCTGGCATTGTTTTGAAAAGGTGTCAAGATAGAATCATTCTTAAGTTTTGAAAACTAACAGACTGGCGAATGCCATTTGATAGTTAAGTCCATGTCGGTATTTATTTGGTATTTATTATGCTTTTATCTATAGAGTTTTTTTTAATGATGACTGTAAATAAATTAAATGTATAAATGAAAGCCACAAATAAAGTTATTGCTATCAAGATAGGAAAATGCTCTAAAATGAAGCCACAATTTTTCACAAAATTGTGAAATTGTATTTCAGTGTACTTCAATTGTATTTCAGTGGAAATGAACTGAGGGAAAAAATGTCTGCTGAAAATTTCCTATCTTTGTCTAAACAAAGACAAAGATGTGGACCTATAATTCTCTGTATACCTAAGGTAAGAGTGGGCAGCATTATTAAGATCTAGTTGAAGAAGGGCTTCTCTCATCCCTTGTTATAGGCTGTACTAGAGAAGTCCTAAGAAATCAGAAGTTCACCAACATTCCTCTATATTCTGTTGCATTAAAGGACTAGTGAGCTTTGTGATAGCAAATTCACTGGAATTGTGGGATTCCATCCTTTGGAAAGGCTTATAGACTTGTCTTGTGGTATAAACAGTAAAAGATCTTTGTGTTCCCACAGCTCTGAATTCTTTTAATCCCTTGTAATGTGTGAAAGTGCTTAGAAGACAATGTTTATGTGAAAATTAGCTACTGATCCAGTATGCCTCTTTTAGGATAAAAGTTCACCCAAATGTCAAATAAACCCTATGATGAGGAGAGGGAAATGGCTAATTCTAGGGTGATTGGAAGCAAATTATCTATATCCCTTGCACAAACAATGCATGGCCATTACCGAGTCTGCATATATTACATGGTGTTTATGTCTTGTAATTAGTGATTATAAATAAGAAGCATGGTTTTGTGTGACATACACTTTGATTAACCTGTAAAATCCAGATTCCGTATATGGCATTTGGGACTTCTCCAAGACCTCCATAGCAGTTCTGCCTTGCTAAGGAGCAAGTCAATGTCAGGTCTTCCCTTGCAGATTGATGGGTTAGATTCCATCCAGTAAAGCTACTTCTTTTCATCTCTTTTAAGAGGAATTGTGGTCTTGGAATCTCTCAAACTGGAGAGAGTGTGTATGTCTCCTTGTATAACACAAAGCATTCTGCTCTCTTCTTTCTATAGGCATACAACAAAGAGTGGGAGAGCTATTCAGGCAAATTTAGGCAATTAATACTTTTTACCCATTACAAAGGGTTTCCTTTCCTTAGTATAATACACCACTTTTTCTTGGTAATATGAATGGTTTTATCTTTTGATCCTAATTTATTTTTTATTGAGTTCCTCTTTAACTTTATTGATGTTGGAGTCTCCAGGACCTAATGGATATATAATTTTAGAAACTCTTTTTATTTTGAAGGGAGGAAAACTGCGAAGTTTGATATAATTTATTGAGGCTGGGAATAAACTACTTCAGGTTTTCTGAAGGATGTGGTATATCATGATAATATCATACTGTGTGTGAGTGTATTTTTTTGGTAGGTTTTCTTTAAATTATATACACTACAATTGTATGGCATGTGCTTTAATTCCAATCTGGGTACAGTCTGATGTTATATGTTTCCTGTACTGATACTGTAATATCCTACATCATTTGTTGATGTTTTTATTAACTACTTTTTATTAACTTTCTTTTTTGAAATTATTGTGATAAGCTTCTTGGGATCAGGAGACATGCCTCTTCCTGATATAATTCTATAAAGCTGTTCATGGTATTATTGTTGGGCAGCTTCCCCATGTTAATACTTGCAATCTTGAGGTTTTAGGTCATATGTTTCAAGAACAGTTTGTTCATGATGTCATAGTGTAATGTCCTGCAGAAGGAATGATCAATTAAAGTTTTGAAAAAGTATTGTATGAAAAACATTAAAAGTGTGCTCTATTTGGACAGTAATCAGATTTCTCTTTGCAGCTATTGGATTGGAACTGGAATTTATTCTTACATAGAAAAACATTTATGAAATGTTCAGAATTCAGGAGAGATTACAGTCCCTGCCATATGCAATTAGGTACCCCAAAGGTATCCTAAAGTAGCATATTCACTTTCTTTAATTACAGTGTGAGGTATACCTCAAGGAGAAAGCCTGTTCCAATATATCCACTTAGAAATTATGGGGTCTCAGCTTCCTTCATTAGTAGAGCTTTATATTAAAAAACAAAACAAAAACAAAAGCAGAAGTGCGAGGATGCTTGTTTAGGGAAACCTTGGGTGCCATACAGAAACAATTCTGATTTTTAGCGCTGTCCTAAAAGTCATAGCATTAATCTCTTGTCTGTACGAATTTTTTGAAATCACCATCTCAAGACTGAGGCTACTTTTTTAATCTTAATATAGGCATTAACCACTTTTAAATCCACACCGCCATTCTTCTGAACTATCACCTTTATCAGTGCTATTTGATTTCAACATTATTGTCTGGTATTGAACACTGCATGACTAAACCTATTTAGATTTGTATTCCGACCAAGGCTTGGCAATGTTACCTCTTTATGTAATTAATACCTGAGTCAGTGGATTTGAAGGTAATTTGCATTAAATTGAGTTTTAATTCAAGACTTTGCTGTGCCTTGATGTGTATAAGAGCGAGAAGCAACCTTAACTTGATTTTATGGGATGAGCTAATTGTGGTTTGTCTTGCTGTGGTGTAGTATGCTCATTGGGTAAATTAAATACATCTACTTTATGGTGAGGAATCCTTCATTGTTCTATAATGTTGATATGAGCTTCAAAGATAGCTAGGTTGATGAAGTTTCTATCGTGAAAGATTTCAGCTGATGTTCAAAATAGGCTTATCAAATAATACATACAGTACTCATGCCTTTGATGTTGGAAAAAGAACAAAGGAATGAAAAGTGAAAGTGGGTTGCAATGAAGACTGGTTGTGTGGGGCAATGTTGTTGGAATCATTGCTTTAAGACCTGAATGTGCCAAGGGTTAGTCTACTCTGCATAACTGGAACAGTGGGTGACCCAAGCATTCATTTCTCCTGAAGGATCTTTGTGCTGGATTTCTTTTTAATTAGGCATTTAGATTCATCTAAGAAGCGTCTACAAAATGGAGAAAAAAAAATCAACTAATTAAAGTGTAAAAATGGTTATTTAAAATAGTAAAGGCAGGTAGCTCTGGCTATGTGAACCAAGCAGCTGATCAGATTTTGTTTTCTATTTGGTCTCTGTGTAAATAGATAATCTCACAGTGAAATTTGTTTGCAAAATGATAGATGGATTTGTACAACTTCTCAATTTTCACTTTGGAGTAGTATACTTAAAATTTTACTCAACTCTTACAAAAGATAAGGAATGAGTTTAAAAACTAAAGATGCTTTTGAGTTGAATACAATATTCTTGGCTACAGGATGGATATGACTTGTTATTGTCTTCTTCTGATTCAATTTTTGCTTTGAAAATCTGTAAATTATCTGTAATATGTAGTGGTTTCTATGTAGACCATCTATCAAAGAAACTTTGGGAACTATGGAGCTTTTTATTATTAACTTTTTACTATAACACTTAAAATTTGATTTACCAGAACTCTCAATTGAGTTACCAGAACTGTTAACAATGCTGCTCTACTTCTGCTTTTCACGTAGTATTGTATAATTGATGCTGGTGATTGTTAAAAATCAGTATTATAAAGTAAAAATTTTATTCAGTTAGATATTTAAAGTTAACAAACTTTTCAAAGCCCTCAGGCTACAATCCTTCATCTTGAAGATAGGAAATTTTGTAACTCATAGAAATTTACTTAATGTAGGCATTTAGATTTGAATTTCCCATGGAATGAAATCATAAAGATTTTTGATGTTGTTTATATATAGACTTGAGTCAATTTACCATGTCATTTGTTGATTTCTTGGATTGTATTTATCTAAAATAAATTAAATTAATTAAAACTCAGAAATTGCCGTTTTTGAAAAGTGCTAAAGTGTGTTGAAAGGAATTTTCCCCACTGAAAAATGGTAAAATGCCATCCTGCATTCCATGTTGGTTATGTATTTTGTCAGCTTCTATGGACAACTGCAGAGGCAACTTCCAAATATTCTAGATAAGTAAATAACGTTTTGCTGTTGAAAGGACACACTTTCAACTATTTCCAAGGAAAGGAATTTTTTTCTGCATCATGTATTTTTTATACATTTCTTCCTTATCTTATTATCTAAAATTATTTAAATAAAATAGCGTATAGTACTGTATTCTCGTCTCTTGCAATTCTTATCAGTATATTCTAAACTCCCAAGAGTAAGAAAATCAGACTTATATTGGCATCCTAATGTATATCTAATGATCTAATTTCTGCTGTTTGCAATAGTCTTTCTGAAGTTTTTCGGCCATGAAATGCTGGTTAGTGCTGTCAAATTTAAAATCCTCTGTATTTTACTGGTTAGACAGTTGATTATTGGAAAGGAATTTGGTTTACACCACTGTTCCATCCTAAAGTTCACTGGATGACCTTTCTCTGTTTACATTCTCCCTCATCTAACTTCTGTGCTGACTTCCTTGATTAAAATTGGAGGTTGCTGTAAATAGAAACATTTTGTCTTCTTTCTATAATCTACTCGTGCAAGACACAGCATGAGTTAGGGTGTTTAGTTTAAACATTTAATTCATCTAAAAATAAATATCATTTGAAGTGTCTGATCGACTTGTAAATCATATTCAACTTGACCTTGATAGAATTGTAATTATTTAGAAACAACAACATCAGTTTGGATGTACAGATGAGAATGGTAGCCAAGAGTGCTCCAACTAGCTTAATTTGATATTCCAGTTCATCTATTAGTTCATTCTTGTCTGATTTAGTCATAGCTATTTGAGAATTGTTACCTCCATATTGGATTTCTGCATTGGGACTTCCCTTGGAAAGAATACATAAACTTCCACAAACTATGACCAGGCTGCAGTTGAAAACTAGTTAATAGCTATAGCAATATCACTTAGACTTATATACCACTTTATAGTTCTTTAGAACCCTTTCTAAGCAGTTTACAGAGTCAGCATATTGCCCCCAACAATCTGGGTCTTCATTTTACAAACCTCGGAATGAACCTTGAGCCGGTCAGGTTCGAATTGCTGGCAGTCAGCAGAATTAGCCTGCAATACCGCATTCTAACTACTGCGCCACCATGGCTCATAAAAGTTAAAGGAATCATATGTTAATTTTGTTCCAGTTTTGTCAATATGTTTGGTAAGGATGCTATCTTTGGCTTTTTTCCCCCTTCCTGATTAATTGGAGTCTTTCTGCTATTGCTTCTTCCCAAAATTTTTTCCTTTGCTTGAATATTGTTTGAATGTTGTCAATTTCAGGAGCTTTTCTGTTGCCCCAATGGGGTGGGGGGGGAGAGGAGAATGAGGCCATGGTGCCTAGATGGTGGAATGGCTTTCATAGAGTGGTGTGTCTTGATTTCTTGTAAACGTTGCATGATGTTTTGTTTAAGGAACTTGAATATTGCAATACTGTAACATAATAAACTGCATCATCAAAATCTATATTTAAGTTCTGTAGCTATTTAGATATCTCTTGATAAGAATAAACACTAGGTTTAGTGTTCAAGTCTTTATATTTTGCTTCTTTTTATTCTATTTGTCTGACATTTGGATGTTGTTGTTTATTACAAATTTAAATACATCAAAAGAACTTGCTGCTAAATATAATTCTAACTTCCATTACTATCTTACATTTAGCTCTGTCATAGACTACAAATAAAAAAATGAAAATAACTATGTTGCAAGTGCTTCATTGAATATTATCTAATATTTTAAAATATTTATTTAATAAAGTAATGGAAGCCTTTTCTCCATTTGCATGACTTTGTTTATTTACAGGTCCCATAACTTTACTGATACATTTATTGTCCTTATTGGCTGCTATTTGCAATTTTATTGTATTGTCTTTCTTATTTTTTTTTGTTGCTTAAAGTAATTCTGTGTTGTTTTAAGCTATCACTGTATAGAAAGGCAGAGTTTAAAATTTTAATTCTAATATAAATAAATTCTAAAAACATTTTAGCAAAATATTTGTTTTTTCCTTCTCGTCCTCTTCCTCCTCTCTGCAAGGGAAGGGCTGACTGTAGATGTGTACAGGTGAAATAGAAGGGAAGAAGTTCATTCTGAAAAATGTCGATTATTTGTTGGAGTAATATAGAATGGAGATGAATATAGGATCATTTTTAATTTCAGAATAAAATAATCAGTTCTGCAGTCAAAAAGGGTACAAAGGACTGCAGTATACAATCCTGCTTTGAATGTTATATCATTTATTTATTTATTTACTTACTTACTTACTTACTTACTTATTTATTATCAGATTTAAGATGCTTTTTGAATGGTATAATGGTATCATTGCCAGTGGAGCATTTTTTTAAAATTTAGTGGGAAAATTCTCCTAAGCTTTTGTATAGTTGGCAAATGGAATACATATTGAAGTTATATGCATTTCCCAAGCTGCTTAGATTGTTTTAATAATTAAAAATACATCTATTTTTTTAAAAATCAGAGTAGTGAAGTTAAAGCATCATTTTACCACTTTTTGACTAAGATGAGAAAAAAATACAAAACTGTATGTGTTTTTTAAAAATAAAAATACTAATTTCAGAGAAACTCAGAAAAAATACATAATTATATGATTCATGTATCTTACATTGTAATGAAAAATTATATATTTGTTAAGGATAGCATTTTATAAACCTTATGCAGAATATATTAACATTTGAATGGCAGCATTGTCTATTACTGATTGAAGTAATTAAGGAACTTGAATATTGCAATACTGTAACATAATAAACTGTTCATCAAGATCTATATTTAAGTTCAGTAGCTATTTAAGATATATTTTGTTAAGAATAAACACTAGGTTTAGTGTTCAAGTCTTTAAATTTTCTTTTTCTTCTTTAATACTTCCAGATGTCTGACATTTGGATATGTTGTTGTTTATTACAAATTTAAATTCACGAAAAGAACTTGCTGCTAAATGTAATTTTAACTTCCATTACTATCTTACATTTAGCTCTGTCATAGACTATAAATAAAAAAACGAAAATAATTACATTACAATGCTTCATTGACTATTATCTAATATTTTAAATATTGTTTATTTAATAAAAGTAATGGAAGCCTTTTCTCCATTTCTAATTATTACAATGACAGATGCTTTCTGATCATTTCTAAAAAAGATCAAGTGTCTTTAAAATACAAAACAAATAAGCTGTTTTAGAACATGTATTTTTTTCAAAATGGATTCTGAAACTTTATTTAGCCATTGCTTATTGCCCAGATTTGCTTGGAAATATTATAGTTGACAAAAGTCTGTGTGAAAAAGGATCAGAATGAATTTGGGAGTCTAAGGTTGCTTTAAAAAATCTCAAGATTTTCTGGTTCATGTGTAGTGATATTGAACTCTTTAGTCATATGCTTTAATTTGGGCATGGAGTTGACCTGATGCTGTGCAGGGACACCACTGCATCCCTTCATTCAATTCACTCTAATTATCCCCAACTTCCTGGGGAGCCTGCTTAGATGGAACTAGCCGTGAATGTTTGTTGTTAAGTAGTAAGATATTAGGCTGTTACATTTAACAAAATGGTTTTAGACTCTGAATTTACATATAGATGATCAGTGTACAAATTCAGATTTGTATTTGTGTGTGTATTCTCTAAATATCACTGAATTTAGCATAATGTCCTTATGCTTGTGCTTCAATGTAAAGCAAAATTTATTGTTGTATATCCTTATTTGCACAGTGTGTACCTGTCTTCATTATCTATATCTATATCCTTCTCTTGTATATCTGATTTTGAGTGCTGGGATTTATATGTGTGTATAATCTACACAAAGTATTCACATGCCATTTGTGTCAGTTTTTATTCCTTAAACATTAATAGCTTAGGGAAATAGAAGTAAACATTGTCTGGCACATGTATATTAAAATGTAGTCATTTTGTCTTTTCAGGTCCACGTGAAAATGGCCGATGAAGCAGTCTGTGTTGGCCCAGCTCCCACTAGTAAAAGCTACCTCAACATGGATGCTATCATGGAAGCCATTAAAAAAACGCGGGCCCAAGCTGTGAGTCTGAATGAATCTCTCCTCTGCAGCTGTTTCATATATAGAAAGCAAGGACACTAGAGTTTGTATTTAAAGATTAAAAAAAAGTGAGGTGAAGAATGATTGAATATGCTATTTCAGTTTAGTTCATGTCACATGAGTTAAATGTGGCCGAAATTGCTACTGGAAATCAAAGGCTTTTGTAGCATCTGGCAGTGCCGGTCGCTGATCCTGCAGGTGGCTGCTGGATTCAGCTTTCACACCAGGGAGCAGCTTCAGTTCATTTCCAAATTTGCTGGGGGAAAAAAAATCCCAATTAGTTTAGAGCACTAACCCTTTCTGTGCCATAGCTTCTTGTTTGGATCTTCCCTACAATAGCGTGTGATTTTATTTTTAACAATAGTTTTATTTTCAAACTTTTTTATGATCTCGCCTGTGTGAGAATGTGCACACGGCAAAACACTTGCATGGAAATACAGGGTGCATCCAGTTATTATTTTTAAATGTATTGTGTTACTGATGAAATGTATTGGAGTAGATCAGTGTTCATACTAGTTCCATCTATTCTGTTTCTTCTGCTGAATTAGGACTAGATTCAAAATTTTATAGGAATGTTTGTTTTTTTTAAACAACAACAACAACAACAACATACTTTTAGGGCTGTTATTGCATCATTGATTGCAAATGTGGTCTTCAGAACCGCTGAATGCAAAAGCATCTTTAAATAAAATGCGAGGGATGGGAGTCGGCCAACACCAGCAATTACCCTGGAGTGTCTCAATTAGCATTATCATTTCTTTTGAAATAAATGTTTCAGTATGGCGCATTTGCAAAGGGGGAGGGGGTGGAAAAATGGCAAACAACATTAATTAGCCAACAGACACTGCAGATGTTTACATTGTTAGTTAAGAAGACTTAATAGAGATAAAAATAGTTCAGGCTTTCATCTTTAGTTCACTGCATATATTTTCTTAGTTGTGAATTTATATACGATTCAAATTATGAAACTGATTATTTTTTCACATTGCTGTGTTTTGTAATTATATGAAGTGTTGTTTGTTGTATAGAGATTTGTATTCATTATTTTGGTGTAGGGGCACGTTGACATTTTATTTCAGTCTACAGATTTTATATTCTGTTTTCTTTGAAACTTTGCATTCATACTGATGATATAGCTATGAACGTAGGTGAAGCAACAGTTAAGAAAATGATTTAGAGAGAAATACAAACTATAAACTTGGTAAAGCAGAGATATTACAGACTTGAATGGTGTGGAAAAGGTTATGTTGAAAGAAATGTAATGAATTATGGGAATGGTTTAATTAAGTGGAAATAAAATAAATAGAAAACTAGTGAAATATCTATTTCTTTGAAGGTTAATGTTTTCAACCAGGGCGATCCATATTTAGTGTATCTAGAATATATATGTTAGGTGTTCTCTATAAATTAACTGTACACACTTACATGCAGAGTATTAAATCAGAAATGCATGACCTGGCATGATGTCACACAGATCATGTAATGTTGGGAGACCTGCTTTATTATGTAATTGTAAGTAAATTGATATGCTTTTTGCTTATTTTTTTTAAAGGTGCCACATATGCAAATTGGGCCTAAGGGTGCTAGATATAGTAGATGAATTGAATTTTTTTTAAAAATGTAATTAGTGCAAACATTTAAAATAGATTTTTTTCACAATGAATTTCAAAATAAATGATTCAGCAGAATAAATTCATCTAATATAAAGTAAAAGATGAGTATATAGTGTGCAAATTAAGCTTCTGCTTGCCTGCCGTTAGAAAACTTAATTTTGTTTTTTATTTTTTTAAGGTTCACCCAGGATATGGATTCCTTTCAGAAAATAAAGAATTCTCCAAGCGTTTGGTAATTTTAAAAAAATATTCCAGTTATTTCCTCAGAGAAATTATGTTGTACATAGGTGCAGACTATGATATATATCTTATTAGTGGTATGATTTATACACTGAAGTTGAAATCAGAGATTAAAATTACTTCTTCTCTCCCTCCCCCACCTTCCCAGCATTTACTGAAGAGGAATGAAAGTTGAGAGGAAAGAAAGCAGGTTCCCCATGAATTATGACTCTTGGGGGTGGGGGAGCAGCTGCGATCATGTAAAGCTTCATTTTATTTTTTAAAAATCCAAAATATATTTATTTAAAGCTTGCTATGCGTGGTGAAAGTTTTGCACCTTGTTTTTTTTTAGTAATAGCAGCAGCAACAACAACAAAGTTAGCATGAATTAGTAAAAAAAATATTATATAGTATCCATTGATCAATTCCTTCCTTCTTTGGGCTATTTAACTTGCTTCCAATGAAACAAATTAATTATCTAGGGACAAAAAATAATGACATTTGCTAATTTAGCATTGATTATCATTTGGAAATAACTACTTTTGAAAAGAATTGTGACTTCAGAAATCATACAAAGATGTCTGGGATAAGTTGTTGATTATATTCTGTTTAATTTTATTATAATATTGCCTCTGAACTATTGCATTTAGATGGATTTAAAAAATTGGTACTCATTGTCATTAATATTATGTTTTTTACAATGTTATTTATGTATTTCCTAGAAAGTATCAGTCAATGTATCTGAGCAACTAACGTGATAGATTTATGCCCACATACCTACATATAAATTCTACTGAATTTGGATTTCATGTTGTTATTAATGTTGTTGAAGCATTTGATCAGAAGGCCAGATTATGAAGAATTAATAATTATAAGCATAATAATTATAATTTATGTGTTCATTTGTTTATTACAAAGTAAAATGCTCCTTTCCCCCCATTTTGATTAGAAGGAGAATAATAGACACCAGATTATAGCTAAGAACTAAAGAATATATGCAGTCATAATGTCTATGCTACTCTTGTATTCACTGGCTATTTGATGGTCTGCTAAGAGCTACAGCTGAAATAAAAAATAGCTAACTCACCAAACAGTGGAGAAAAAAGTCTACTGACATAAGGATTATTGGAATATCTGCAGACAACGTATGTACTAGAGTGCTATTATATGGAAATTTTCAAAGTAAAAATATAACAATAATAACAAAATAAAAATGAATGTTACTGCTTCTACCTCCTGAAGATTATATATATATATATATATATATATATATGTATGTATGTATGTATGTATGTATGTATGTATGTATATGTATATGTAT
>JANHZT010002483.1:23640-42395 GCA_032468215.1 Stegonotus admiraltiensis
TCAGAAATATCTTGGGAGGAATAGCTACTCCACGCTTCCATCCACTTTTGTGTGGTGTTCTGATGATCGGCCAGCAGCTTACGCGCTGTCAAGAGTGGTGGGTTTCTTGACTTTAAGTGACCAGATAAGTCATGTGCAGTGTTTACAAGCACCTAATCTTGAGCTAGATATTATTTTGCAAGTATTATGAATTCAAAATACAGTAGTTAGATAATTGTTTCTCAACCTTGGCAATTTTAAGATATATGAGATTATGATAATTGAAGTCCAAATGTCTTAAAGTTATTAAGACATTAAGAAAAACACTGATTTAGATCAACTTTTCCCAAAGTAGCATCTTCCAGGATGGGGACTGTAATTGTCATGATTCTCTTAATCTAAAGTTAATGCAAAATCTTAAAGCACCTTCAAACTACCTATTTTCACTTCCTGATCCTTCAGTATAGTGTTTCTCAACTTGGCAGCTTGAAAACGTGTGGCCTTCAACTCCCAAAATTCTGGGAACTGCAATCCATAATTTTCAGGTTTCCAGGGTTGAGAAACACTACCTTAGTATGAAGATGATTTATGTTCACTTCTAGAATAGATCCTCAGAGATGAGGAAGGACAGCTGACCAACTTCACAACACTGAGATCATGCATGGAACACTTTATAGTCACCAGTCAATGGTCCATTTGAACTATCCTATATTAGTATCCACTCCCAGCCAACCAAACCGTTCTTGCATTCCAAGGTACCAGATTCTGGAACTACAGTTATCCTTCACCCTACCCCACACCCTTCATAAATCCCTCCAAATAGATTAGTGTTACAACCCACATTTTTAGTATATGTGATATACTTTCATTTATCCACAACAGATATCTGAACCAGGGGTGGGTTCTACTTACCTTTACTACTGGTTTGCAACAGGAGCGTGCTTGCTTTGCTCGTGCACGCTTCTGTACATGCACAGATCACCAAATATAACATCAGGGTGGGTGGGTGGAGCCTCCCGTCATTTTTACTACCGGTTCGCAAGAACCGGGAGCAACCTACTACTGATCTGAACAATTTCTATTAGAAGTAGGTCTCTGATTGTAAGATTCTTTTTTCTTGCATTAAAGATGTGAAATAACAGCAACATTTTTACAAATCAGATGATTTTCCCTCCAACACCCGTAACCATGGTTGCATATTTCTACTGCATCTGAATAGGAAAAGGTCCACCTTAAGCAAAATCTGCAGATTCCAGGAATAAAGGTCAAACCTTGGTGGAATGAGGCAAACACTGCCCCCTATAGGAAATGAATCTCACAGGCTCTGCAGAATACTGGAGCACAGTGTTGTAAAAAAGTAATCAGACTAGAAACTAGAGAAGTATTGGCTCTGTTGAAAGGTTCAAATGCAGTTCTAAAGTAGTCCAAGAAGTTTGTGTGAAGGTGATTTGACTTAAATTTTCTTGATGCTATTTAAGTTTACTTTTCCTTCCCTTAAATATTTAGAAAAAAAGTTAATTTCTTCCATGGGATAAAATCTTGTGCGTAGATACAACTGTTGCTTCCAGATAAGTTTGCAAACTTGGCACTAACTTTAAGGGTATCTGCTATATTTTGTTACGATACTACAAACTCTTAAGTGGCTTTACCCACCAGTGTGGCAACCAGTTTACTCGATTTTGGCAGGTATTGCAGCTTATTTAATAACTCACCATGATTGGAACAAACCCTGGCTTAGCATGTCCTGATCCAAATACCACATCCTTCCCTTTAGGAAATATGTTCGAAAAATTAACACCAGCAGCACTATTAGAAAAGCACCTCGTAAAAAAGATAAGACTGCAAGAGTTGCCACATGGAAGTGACTGATAATGGGCACACATAAGGCCGTCCTGGGCCTAGAAGCGGGCAACAAGGGAGGAATTCCTGCATACGAAGCGCGACAGTGCCAATCGCTTCTTCGTCCTTTTTTCAACTTCTAAATGAGTCTCACTTTTTGTCCAGCCGTCGGGAAACCTAGCAGTTTTTGGGATCCTTCGCCTTTCCACTCCTGCGGCGAGCTTCCAACTCACTTCCTCCCATTTTTCCATCTCTTTCTCTCTGCGAGTCCCCCGCCTTAGTTTTCTCTCTCCCCCCTCCCCCCCATCCTTTTTTTCGCGATGGCCTCTTTCCGTTTTCGTAGCAACAACTTGGACCGCTCCAAGGGAGCGCTACTTCTCCGCCATTTCTCTTCTGCCGTCCTGCTGCCGAGAATTCTCGGCCGGGAAACCGCCCTAAGTTTGTGCAACCACACAGATGGGTTTTTTGTGGGGGGCTTTTCAGGCTTATCAGATCAGCTTCTGAGGTTCTCCACCCATGTCTACAGGGAGGTAGAGAATCGATCTGAGGTACAAAAAGTTATAAACGCACAAAGGAAGAAAGAGCTAATTAAGAGGAAAGCGCGGAAGTATTTAATGACTCTAAACGCAATTTGTTCGCTCAATAAAATACTTGGGTTACCCTTTTTTTGGTTTAAAATGTTTGGGGAATGTAGTTAATTAACTAGTTGATTGAAGAGAGCAATAGGAGAATCTTTCGGAGAGCAAAATTAGCTTTTTACTCTTAAGGTACCAAAAATGTCGAGTTCTTGCGAACGCTATCCACGATTGGTGGATTTGCCTATTAGGTTAGACGACAGTCTAACTTACCCGGCCTCTGTGCCAGAGAAGCATTTCTCTGATAATTACGGTAACGCTCCGGAGGGTGGGACCGGGTTTGGTATAAGAGGCGCGTGCAGGAGGAGCACTTTCTTTCCACGACCGCCGCTCACTCTAAGCAAGACTTCGACGACGACGCTACTTCGGCATCGAAAAGCCCCTCGGATTCCAACCATGAGCACCCGGAGCACTTCTTCCTCTTATCGCCGCATGTTCGGCGGCGGCCGGCCCAGCAGCACCCGCTCTATAAGTTCCACCAGCCGCTTCTCGTTGGGTAGCTCCATCCGACCGAGCTCCGTCCGCCTGGTCTCCTCTCCAGGCGGCATCTATGCCTCCAAAGCCGTGAGGGTTCGAAGCAGCCTTCCGCCGTTGCGCCTCGGCGGCGATTCCCTGATCGACTTCTCCCTCGCCGACGCCATTAACACCGAGTTCAAGGCTAACCGGACCAACGAGAAAGCCGAGCTGCAGGAGCTCAATGACCGCTTCGTCAACTACATCGACAAGGTCCGCTTCCTCGAGCAGCAAAACAAGATCCTGGTGGCCGAGCTCGAGCAGCTGAAGGGCAAAGGCACCTCCCGCCTGGGCGACATCTACGAGGAGGAGATGCGCGAGCTGCGCCGGCAAGTGGACCAGCTCACCAACGAGAAGGCGCGCGTGGAAGTGGAGCGCGACAACCTGGCCGACGACATCCAGCGTTTGCGCGAGAAGTAAGTGGCCCGGGAAGCGAGTCGGGTCCTGGAGCAGTCTGCTCGGCAGGTCCCGTTCGGCTGAATGTGCTGAATAAGCCAGTTGGTGTAGTGGTTAAAGTGCTGGCTTTAGAAACCAGGAGACTGGAATTCTAGTCCCGCCACAGGCGTAAAAGCCGGCTAGGTGACTTTGGGCCAGTGAGACTCTTTCAGCCTAACCCACCTCACAGGGTTGTGATGGGGAGAAAGAGGGAAGAAAAAAAAGTGCGTATGTACCTGCTTTGAATTACTGGGATTAAGAATCAACCCGCAAAGAATCATGGTTCATGAGCCATTATAAAGCCCTTTGTGTGAGACCAGTCTCGAGTGAGCTAAGTTTTACAAGGGGAGCTGGCTCTTCTGTTCTGAAAAACGAACTATCTGGATACTAGAACTATTGGTTAATAGCTGCTTATTTGCCTGAGAAGAGCATGCTCTTCCCAGTAGATAATGGGTATGTGTCCTCTGGTGGTGGTAGCGGGAGTGCAAGTAATGGAGAACAAGGGAAAAGGAACTAGTGGGCCTTTTCTCTATCTCCCAATTTCCTGGACATTATATATTCCTTTTTAATGTATAAACTTGATTGCAGAGGCAAACACCAGTTTAACAGGCATTTCTATCCTGGATTGTGAAGTAAGTATGTGCCTATATGTAGGCTCTTCTTTGATAAAAGTGCAAAGTGCAAACATACAGCTGTCCCTAGATCTGTGCAAATGAAATAGCAAATGGGTATCTGAGTTTCCAAGAAGTTGCAGCTGTAATTAAGCATGAGATTTTTTCAGTTCTCCCTTAGAAATAAAACTGGTGTATTAGCTCTGTTAAATAGATAATTCCAAAGTTTTAGTTTCAAAAGTTTGTGAAAACGTTTTTGTATTCAAATATGAGTGAATACTTAAGAATTCCTATTCTCACTAATCTGAAAGAAATAAATACAAACTGCATAAAAAGTTGAAAGACATTTCCAGAATGAAGCTTATGGAGATTTTTTTTAAAAAATGGAAGCACAATAAAATTCTTTGTCCAGAAGAATGCACTAGGCGGTCATCTTCCCACGGTCTGTAGCACAGAAACAAATGATATGGTTCTCTCTCCCCCCTCCACCCCCCCTCCCATTTACTTCCATGCTTTGTAGCATGGACAGGCAACATTTTGGTCTCAGCTCATTTATACTGAAGAGAGAAAACTCTCAGGGGGTGAGGTTGCATCATGTATGTGGCTGGATGTGGGATTTTTTTTTCTCCATTTCTTTTGAGCAGGAATTATTTTTTTTTACTTTGCTAAAAACATACTAAGTCTGTTTTAGAATTTACTCTTTGGCTTTAAATTTCAATTTTTTTCAGCAGGCCAGCTTATTGGAGGATAGCAAGTTAAGGAAAGCTAGGATATAATTGGACTGAAGTAGATGAAAAAGGATATCGATGGATTTAATAATGCAGTTGAAGTAGTTTCACTCCAGAGTTGGTCACACCACAGTGAAAAAAGAATCGTCCATAACAAAGATAATTTTCTTGGAAGCTTTGTTCTTGCTCCCCCCTTATTTTCTTTCTTAGGTTTGGCTGCCTGTGACATCTAATCTTTTTGTGATTGATGTTTTCAATATCTTTGAATTATTTTTTTAGACTTCAGGATGAGATGCTTCAGAGAGAAGATGCTGAGAATACCCTACAATCTTTCAGGCAGGTTAGTATCCAAGCTTTCCTTGGAAAAGTAACTCTGAAGCCACCTAGCGGTTAAGAAGTTTGTAGGCAAGTAATTTCTTAGATTGAAACTTAAAAATGCCTGAAGGGGAGCCTTCCCTATTGTTTGATATAAGTACATTTTTGTTGCTCCTACTAAGCTTACATTTTTGAGTGTGTAGCAAGTATTGATACACCAATAATTTTATTAGAATGTTAGTTGGTCCATTGAAAGGCCTATCTTCTAATCCAGAAATTCACTGTTACACACCAGCCAGAACATGTTTTTGTGAAGACTGCAAGGGAGGGGACTATGCTCCTTAAGATTTCAGCTCTCCAAACTTTAGATTCAATCCTACTATCTCGAATTCTAGACATAGCTTACAGGGTAGGAAATTATCTGTAACATATATTGATTTATGTGCCATAAATACACTTGTTTTCACAGAAAAGGCAGCTTTTAAGATGCTATCTGGAAGAATTTTTTTCTCCTTTAGTATGCTGGATCCAGAGAAGACCTAATAAAATCAGTGGGGCAAGCCATGCCTTTGACAATATTTGGTTCAACTTAATCTTAGATTATTTTAGTAACCTCAAAACGCAGAGATTGCTTCTTGCTAATAGCCAGCTTGTAGATACGTGACTGAGATTTTCATTATTATGCAAATATTTCAAGATCATTTCTTTAAGCGTTACATCTAACATTTCAACCTGTGTTTAGATTAGTTTGTGAACACATTAATGCTTCATATTTGTTTGCTCAGATATTTTTAGAGGCAAGATTTTAAAAAATTCTGACAAAAAGTTTTGCCTGCCATCCAAGAGGTTTTATGGAATCCATCCCCCTCCCCCAGTTCCGTAGGGATGAAAGGGGAACATCTGTTCTCTCGACTGAAAGGTATTAATAGTTTCTATGGGATTCAGTCTGGAATGCGGAGCCTGCCTTGTGGCCAGAGACTGAAATAACAGAAGCTTTTGTATTCTGGGGTGCTTCTAACCAAAGGCTGCATTCTTAGTAAATGTGTCATGATGCAAGCACATTTTAAGAACTCACAAATTAAAGTATTGGTCACTCTATCTATTACAATTTATAAGCAGGCACTGAACAACGTTTTTTTAACTGCTGGCCTGAGTACTAGCTTAAACCGAGGGCATTTTTTTTAGAAGTTTATTTACGGTTCAAATTTTGCAGATACTTTCCCTGGGGAGGATGGTGGGGAGGCACCAGAGTTTATTTTTCATTCAAAATAAACTTTCTTCAAAAGCTGAAAGAAAAAGTGCTGAATCTGAATGCTGATTTGCATATCGTTTTTATCCATCAATTAGCTTAGTTCTTTGTACAGGCTGCTGTTTAATTCAAATAAAAAAACCTCATATCATTGGGACCTTTGACATTCAACTGCCAACCTCCGAGACATTTTTTCCCTTCTAAAGAATTCAAAGCAACTGAAACATAAAGGTTTTTAAAAATTTATTTAGTAGGTTGTGTGTTCTGATTTATTTCACTAGCAATGATGGGTAAGTATTAGGCTGTTCTAATGTCGTCCCCCACCTATTTTTAAGCCAGGTAATCAGTTGATGGAAAAGACTCCAGATATATATTCTAGGAATCGATGGTGCCAAAGTCATAGGTGTCAATAACACTTCTACAAAGTGACTGAAACCACGGAGACTGAATTCATACTGCATGCTAATTGTACATAATAATTCAAAAATTCTGTGATTCCCCATAAAACAACACTTATTTTTGTAAAACAAAACAAAAATTCATCCCTCCCTCCCCCCCACACACACTAGAGATATTCACAGCAACAGAAACAGCCCCTCAGAGGTGCCATTTTTACCAATGGCTTCCAAAAAGGGGAAATTCACCCTGTATTTTCTTTCTGATTCTAAAAAGATGTCCCAGCCCAGGCTTCCCTATTAGCATATACCACAGATAGCAAGACTTCCTTCTCTCCCTTCTAAGATTTCGAATTAGGCAGGCATTTGCCTTTCAGCCTTTCTCATTGGAGCCACCGGTGTCCTGCCTTGACTGGATTCAGGTAACAGTGCAAGCTCTCAAAGTGGTTTGCTTTGGATTTCATGTGTTGGGTGTCCTCAGTGTCAGAGTTCATTTTCTCATCCTGAAAAAAAGCATCTTCATTCTATAAGCTCAACAGTAGTACTATGTCATCTTGAAAATGGCAACTTTAAAGAGTAAGCTAATTTACTCATCCAACATACACATTGTGGTAGCTCCTTCTTCCTGGAGACTGTCTATGTTTTAGGCTATTCAAAAATTTTGATTTTCCTTCGGCTGTATTGGTGAGTATGCAGAGCCACAGACCAAGAACCCCTGGTTTATCAGATACTATCCACCAAACTTAAGGATAAATGTTGCTCATTTCAGTTGAAACATTGGGAAAGAAATGCTCAATGTTACGATAAATCTCTGAAGCTTGAGGAAAATTTAAATTTACATATTTCAGACTACATAAATGCCTTTGAACGCCACTTTAAACATTGTAAGTGTCCCTTGGAATGTTGCATCTCTATAACTTTAAAACCTGAAGAAAATGTTTGGGGGTTTTTTTCTACTGTAACAATGTGTTCAAAAAGCAGCCCCACAGATTCAGCCACAGTAATGTCTGATTTTGAACCAGGCAGTATAATGTGAACAAACCTTGGCTTGATTCAAATACCATTAGTGTGATTCCTGTGGGCACCAAGACTACAAAACCACAAATTAAATTAAATTAAATAAGATGACTGAGAAAATATACTTAAAAATAAATCTTCAAAACATTGCAAAATTACAAAACATTATGGGATTTTGATATCTCTCCTAAAAACTTGGGCTATTTCAACTGAAATTAGAAAAGGCCTATTCTGTTAAATTTTTGTATTTGGAACTCCACATTTTACGACTATTCCTGGTGCCAGTAAAGATTGCTAGCCTCTGAATTAATATTATCTGTAAACTTGGGTAATGTCTTTTTTTTTCCATTTGGATTGTAACCTTTTGCTTTGTATCTGTCTGTTTCAGACTTTTCCCCATAATGTTACACTGAAAAAAAACCCTTCACTGCTTTGTAGTAGAGATATTTTCTTCTTTTTTTTTTTGATTTTATTTATATGCCGCCCTTCTCTGGAGACTCAGGGCGGCTTACAGTGCGTTAAGCAATAGCCTTCATACTTCTGTATATTTTTATACAAAGTCAGCTTATTGCCCCCTACAAACCGGGTCCTCTCTGTACCATAAGCCTGATGCAATGTTTTTTTAGCCTTAGTGGCTTTAAATTGCTGGCTGGGGAATTTTGGGCCTTGACATCTTAAAGTCATCAAGGTTGGGAAACACTGACCTACTTATGGTAATCAAATCAGCTTGCAAAATACTTTTCGGTATGGCAGAATTTGCAGATGTTTCCTTAACTCAATATGGGCAGTAATGTCTCGTGGGACCCAAAGTTGTCTTCTCACCTGCAAAATGAGACAATGGAGTCCTTGGGAGGGCTAGTGAAACACTGCATTAATGTATTTGTTTTATTGGTGGATGGCCTTTTTTTTTAAAAAAATGGAAATCTCTTCCATCATAATTTAGCATTTTGTAGCTAAATATTAGCTACGCAGTCTTGAGGCTGTCTGCTGTTTGCTTTCTTTGACTCACTAATTACTGAAAAACAGTGGGGGCACCAAGAAAGATTGAATACGTTTAACCGTATCCAGATGACTTTCAATCTTCTGGAAAGTCATGTGGGTATGGTTAAATGCGTTCAGTGAGCACTGGGCTGGAAAATGGACTTCGAAAAAGATGTGAAGTCATACTCCTGGCTTATATTTGCTCAGCCCAAGCTTTCTGTGTGCTTAAGTTTAAACTGCTTTGTGAAAGGTGGGTCTGGTAGTTCTGCAAAGACCATAGGAGACCAAAGTTACTGATACAAATTCTATTTTTTCCATACACTGCCAGGTACATAGTGCTTCAATTTTGGTTGTAGCATTTTCTTCCCTTTCCATTTTGGATGTTTTTCTGTTTGCCTGAAAAACTGACATATTTAATGAAAACCACATTGTAGAGGTAGCCTATTTGCTACCCTGAATGGAATGTGAAGCAAAGTTCATAGTAATTAATCAGAAAGAGAAGAGTGCCTTCTCTTATGGAAATCTGCTAAGTTTTTATAAGCCTTAGAGGAGTTTTCTCCCCTTTCATCCTGCGACAACACAGTGTCTGTTGAAATAATTTGCAGGAAAGGGACTTCTCAGTGACTTATTTTTCAGTCTTTGGAACTCTGTGCCAAGGGAGGCCCGAGCAAGGTTATATTTGTTTCACTGGTGAGCAACAGCATTTTATTATACTTGGCTTTTAAGCTAACTTCACTGAGGAAGGTCCAAACTATTGCATGATCTTTCTTTTTGTGTTTTATTTTAATGCTTTAACTACAGGTAGTCCTTGATATATATAATTTGGGTGCTTGGCAACTGGTTCATATTTACAACCAGTTGTATCATCCCATGATCATAGGAGTGTAACATGCTTTAAGTTTCCCCCCACCTCTCTAAAAAAGAAGAAAAAATGCCTAATGGCTATGTTGGATTTGACCATTGTAAAAGCTGTGGTAAAAATCCAAGTCTGGCCAAGTGATGCCTCAATTTACAACTGAAATTCCAGACTTCATTGTGGTTGTAACAGCAATCATTTGTCCTCCTGATGATGTTCAGCTATAACTCACAGTATCCCTCAAATGGATATAGTGGCTAAATAATAGTTTAAGCATAGTGTCACATCTGCATACAGATAGTCCTTGTTTAGCAACTGCCTCATTTGGCAGTAACAGCAGTGGTGAAAAATAAATTTGCAAACAATCCTCACATTTATAGTGGATCTTAAAGCAAAGAAAAGCTGAACTAAGATCATAAGCACAGTTGATATCTCATTTAGTGACCACTTTGCTTAATGACCAGATTAAATTGCTGGTTCCAATTGTGGTAGTGTGTATAAAGTGTATAAAATGAAAGCATAGTTTGGGATTCACTGATAGTAATTTTTTTAAAAGACCTGACAGTTTCATACGCTCATCCTGTCACACAATAAAAGAAAGTGAAGATGCTGAATGGTATTATCAATTCCAACTTCCGCAAACCTGAAACATAATAATTACAGTTTAATTTTAGCCCTGTTTGAATGTTACAGAACAATTTATGTTAAGCACATGGTTCTACAGGAAAAAATATGCCACTGAAAGACTTACCCTTTCTCTTCCTTGCAAATTGTCAATATTTTTTTTTCTTGGAAAAATGTCAGCTCTCCTTCCCTCCTACTGGTTTAGTATGTTGGAAAGAAATGGAATTTACTCACTCTTTAGACAGTAATTGATGCAAGTATGAAAAGAGTTGACCACAGGGTTTATTGTGGGCATTATTAGTTTAATGTTTATTAGTTTATTAGAACTAATAATGTTCCCAGGTGGTTGGTGAATTAGTTTTATTCTTTCTTACTTCAGGATGTTGACAATGCCTCCTTGGCCCGTCTGGATCTGGAACGCAAAGTTGAAACCCTGCAAGAAGAAATTGTTTTCCTGAAGAAACTTCATGAGGAGGTACGTGGGTTTAAGGTTATCCATGCAAAGAGTAATCTTGGTAAATGTGTTCAATGCTTAACCAGTATTTGTTCATTCCCAAAGGAAATCCGTGAGCTGCAAGCCCAAATCCAGGATCAGCATATCCAGATTGATATGGATGTTGCCAAGCCTGATCTCACTGCTGCCCTGCGTGACGTACGTCAGCAATATGAATCTGTGGCGACAAAGAACCTTCAGGAAGCTGAGGAGTGGTACAAATCCAAAGTAAGCAAAATGTTTTCAGTAACACTTTAAGAAGAAGAGGAAAAAATTATAGTTGATCAACTTAAAATTTTGAAGTTGTGACTTGTTGACTGAAGGTAGAACAACAGTATCTGCACTCACACACAAGCCATTTAATGTGCATTTTGGAATATTCTAAACCTACATTTAGGTTTAGACCTAACATTAAACTTGAAAAGAATTATGACCATTAAAAGTAACCCAGGTATATTTAAAATCTGCGTTATATTTTAATGTACAATGCTAACATTTTTGCATGCTTGCCATTTAGAAAGCAGGACCTTGCGTTTTTTACTTCTGGAAGAGAATCTAGTCAACATTTTTCAGTTAAAAGAATTAGTTTAGTATTTGTCTACTCACATGTAGATCCTATTGGCTTTGGTGAAGTAAAAAGATAAGTATGTGATGCCTAAATTTGCCCTCATATGATTACCAGCCAGATTTTTCTACATGAATCTCAAATATATTTATGACTCATCAATGCTAGTCCAGAATATTTCATATAATTCAGGTCAATTTGTGGATATCACTAATCTAAATGATTCCTTGTGTCTTATATCCTGAAGCTGCAAGACAGAAATAGGTTTCCTTCTGCACTGTTGCTAAGAAATGTCAGAGAATCAATGAGTGGGTTTGGTTTTGTTGTTAAAAAGTTAGTGAAATCCTGTAGGGATTACTTTTGCCTTGTAAACAAAAGCTCTGAAAATAAAGAGCCAGGAGTTAATGCAGTAATCTTCCAAAGCCAGCTACTTAAAACATGGTGTTTTTTTTAATATGCAAGTTTCAAAGAATCTTAATAATGTGCAGCTGGTCCAGCAGAAGTGACTTGTTAAGTAAGGTATGAATCTATCACTGGATTCTGCTGATTTAGCACTAATATTAAATATTTACACTAGCTTTTGCTAAACGTGAAGAGTTGTATTCATCCTTTTATATCCTTCCTTAAGCTAAAAAAGTAGAAGCAATAAAAAAGTAGTTTTTAAACCACACATACTCGTGGATATCCCCATCCATGTATAAGCTGAACCCAATTTTTGGGATGTATTTTTGGCTTATCTGTGTATACATAGTCTATTTTTTTTTCTTTAAAACTGGAAATAAACTGTTCCAATCCAATATATATATATATAACTTACCAGCTCTACCATGCATAAAAGACTGACACACATCATGGTAAATTATGGCTTATTTTAACTGTATTTGTTGAATTAACTGGATCCACATACTAATCCACAGCATGCCCTAAAATAGCACAGTACAGTGTTTGAATTCAACCAGCTAATTGGATAAACTAAGGTAAAGCATATTAATATGAGCTCAGTTACTGTACAGAGGCAGGTGGTTACTCAAATTTATCGTTGCAATATTGATAGCAAACAGCACCTTCGATTTTTGAAAGTAAATGAAGAGAAGTCTAGAAGTCCTGGTGCAACCCAATCCAAGATAGAATGCCGAATGGATAAAAGAGTGGTTTTTTGTTATTCATGCACATTTACAGTTTCATAACTTGGCATCGTGATGTTAGTTTGCAGATCTGTCTGAAGCAGCCAGCAGGAACAATGATGCCCTGCGCCAGGCTAAGCAAGAAGCCAGTGAATACCGCAGGCAGATTCAGTCTCTCACCTGTGAAGTGGATGCTCTTAAAGGAACCGTAAGTGAAAGATGTTGCAAGAAAATGATGACTTGTTGACCTTCAGGATTTGTCTGTTGCTATTTATTGTTAAAATCCAGCTATATTGTTTGGCCAACCAGTCAAGCCAGTCAGTCTCTCTCAGCCCAGTCTCTTCACAGGGTTGTGGCTGTGGGCAAAATAGGAGGAAGGTAGGTATGTTGGATATGTTTACAACTTTCAGTTATTTGTAAAAAATAATAAAGGTGGAATATAAACAAATAATCAGCAACTGAACTATTGTGAAGCATTTATGAAGTAGGTTTTTAAAATGTTGATGTGTTACAATAAAGAAAAGGAAATGGGGGAAGGGACTTTTAAAATTTAAAATCTGAGCAAAAGTTGCCAGCAGCTGAATATATTGTGACTTTAAAAAAAAATTCTTTTTTTTTCAGAATGAGTCTTTGGAACGCCAGATGCGCGAGATGGAAGATGCCTTTGGAGTTGAAGCTGCCAACTACCAAGACAGCATTGCTAGACTTCAGGAGGAAATCCAGAACATGAAGGAAGAAATGGCTCGCCACCTCCGCGAGTACCAAGAGCTGCTCAATGTTAAGATGGCTCTTGATATTGAAATTGCTACTTACAGGAAACTGCTGGAGGGAGAGGAGAGCAGGTACAAAATACATTATGTCTGAATTTGGGGAAGGTTGGTGACAATATGGTCATTCTTGGTTTACCTCAATGAATTTTGTCCTTTTTTTATATATATAGAATTAATGTGCCAATCCCAACTTTTGCTTCCCTGAATCTGAGAGGTGAGTAACTGTTGGCAGTCTCAGGAAACAGAACTTTTGGCTTTCATTTAGCATTTGGAGGTATCATTTTGGCATATGATCAAGAGAAGTAGCTTGGATTTCACAGGTTAGTGTGCCCCATATTATGCTCACCTGAATTTTTGAAAAAAACAAAACAAAATGCCGTGCGTGAATGGCATATAGTATAAATGGTAAGAAAGCCCACTTTAGTTTTTTCTTATCTTGATTCTTACTATTAGTTGAAACACTTAATGGTCTCGCAGTCATAGAGAGGTTGCCAGCTAGTGGATTTCAGATACTTTAGATCACTGCTTATTCAATGACCCAAACAAACTTAATGGCTGAAGTTTATAGAACCTGAAGTTCAAAATCCCTAATTTACCAGATTGCTTACATTCTGCTTTACCTGGGCCTGAACTCTAAAATCAGCATCACTTCATTTTGAACTCACATATATTGGCAATTGCATGCTGGAAGTTGTAACCAATTGTCTTTGCGTCTGCAGAAACCAATCTTGAGTCTATTCCAATTGATACCCACTCCAAGAGAACACTGCTAATCAAGACTGTTGAAACTAGAGATGGCCAAGTAAGTGCTCTTAACTTTATTATAGATTAAGAAACATTTGTATGAGATGTTTGTTTAGGCACACATTTTATGCAGCTTTGCAGGATGCACCTTAGTCATTTGATCATGCTGAGAGAATGGTTAAGATGATACCTATTCTCATCCAAGATGCAAAAGCTGCTGAATTTTAGCTCAGTTTATAGAAACATGTTTGCACACAACAAAGTGACAGGTCCATTTTGGCAGTATAGAACAGCTTGGTACTTTTCTGTCTGCTCTCTGTGCTTAATGATTGGGTGGTTGGTCATATGACTTTGGAAGCAGAATTAAAATACATTTTCACTTTCGTAGCTTGGCTACTGCCATTGGCTAGTGCAAATTCCCTGTAATTCATATCTATAACAACAGTTGAAGACTAGTCCAGGCAAGGTTCTCAGTATTTGATAATGCTAAATGTAGCCCTTTCGTACTAGGCTTATAGAACTGTGCACCACTTTGCTTCCAGAAGTCAGAAAGGCATGCAAATACACCACTTATTTAACAGATTAACAGAATTGGAAGGGACCTTGCAGGTCATCTAGTCCAGCCCCCTGTCCAAGCAGGAGACCCTATATCTGCCCCTACCTAGGATTGAACTCACAACCTTCCAATTGTGAGGCAAGAGCTCCACCTCTAGGCTACTGGGTCTGTAATAGGGCAACTGTCTATTGCCAACAGTTCTAAGATTATGGCCCACAAACCCAGAAGAGCTGTTAAAAACTCAGTGGCTCTTAGTCTTCTCCCCAAAAGTGCTCTGAAAGAACTTCTTTGGATTTGAGTTTGGGAGCTACACTGCCCTATGAACAGATGGAGAACTTCATATGAATTTTCTTGGCATCAGTTGAAGTGTAGTAAATGTTAAAAACAAAATAAAAAAAATACTCTTTAAGGTCATGAGCGAATGTTTAGAAGCCGAGTCCGCTAATACCCATTATAATACTTGATGTCATTTCTTTTGACAGGTAATCAATGAAACTTCTCATCATGATGAGCTGGAATAGAGGGAGGGTAACACATCTGGTGCAGAAACAAAAGGATCCTTTACCAGCAACACTAAATGAAAACAGCTTTCAAGTAGTGTGCAAAATGTTTCAAGTTTGAAATGTCCCTTTTAGAATAAGGCCACTTTCATTTTGATTTTTGAGGATGCTCAAAACTGCATCTAAACCCTGAGTGTAAGATCAGAAGGATCTGCTTTTGAGGTTGAGACAGATCCTAACTTGAGACAGCTTTTCAAATTTGAAATATTTTGCACACTTAACCCTTTCAAGTGCCTTTCTACATATTTTCCCCATGAGCACAGGATGGTTATGATAGAAATAATAGGTATTAGATAATGAGAATTGATTAACTCATCAAGAGAGAGTTAAGGGTCTACAGAAAACAGGATTTAGTGGACATAACTATCAAGGTGCACTACTGTTTAAGTTTCTGTACTCAATTAAATTACTTTTTTTCAGCACTGTATGCACAACTCTTATTGCTTTAATAAAGTCACTTTGCAAATGATTAATTTGTTATCTGTTTTCTACTAAACAACAGAAGTATCTAACATGGGATTCAATGTAAGGGGAAAACCTGGAAATCATCCTGGGGAACTTGTCTCTACTGGAATATTAATCCCAGTCTATTAGCTCGGAAAAGTAAAATTCTGGCCCTGTGACGGACCCAGATTAGATTTATTCATTTTGGTATTCATTTATAAGATTTATAAAATAATTAACAGAGTTAAAAGGGACCTTGGAGGTCTTCTAGTCCAACCCCCTGCTCAAGCAAGGAACCCTATACCATTTCAGACAAATGCTTGTCAAAACTCTTCCTAAAAATCTCCAACGATATTGCACCCAAAACTTCTGAAAGGCACTGATTATTAAGGGCAGGCCAGAAATAAACTATAGTCTAAAAACAGACTATAACATCCTGTAATCCTCTCTAAAGGTAGGCCAGGTTATTATTTGGATGGGAGTTATGTTGCAAAATTGTACAAGTAAACCAACAAAAAGTGATGGAAGACTACTTAATGGCCTTGTTCACAAAACTACCGTCCAATTTTATATTAAAATCTTAAGGTGGCTCAATTTTGTTCTTGCAATCTATTCTAAATTCTGCATGAAAAGAAACATTACTTTTGCAAACGTGACTATTAATAGGAGCAAGCAAAGACAATAATGGTGGGATAAGTGTGTGAGTGCATGCACATACATTAGAGGATGAATTTATTCTTTGGTTAGGCTTTTGTTTTCCTTCCAGCTGCTTTGTCTGCCAAGCACAGATTAGTTCCCCTGGTAATTGTGGTGCCTCCCAGACTGAAGGCTCAATGTTTACGGTCCCTTTTTTCCCCTCCCTGCAGCTTTTTATACTCGGGGGACCATATTGCCAATAACTGTCAGAAAGTTAAGCCTGCAGCAATGCTTGTGTTGTAATGTTTGTTAGATGGGTGTCTCAATTCATGCAGGAAGCAGCACATTATTATTTCAACCTTTAACTAATTGGGTAATTATAAAGGTAGAAGATCGCATAGGCCTGTGATGGCGAACCTATGGCATGCGTAGCCATATCAGTGGGCATGCCAGCTCAGCTCTGGTGTGTATGCGCAGGCCGGTCAGCTGATTTTCAGGCCTTCTGGGCCAACCAGCAGTAGGGAAACAGGCTGTTTCCTGCCTCCAGAGAGGCTCTGGAGGCTGTGGACAGCAAAAACCGTTACTTTCTGTCCCACCGGGAGTTGGGAAATGGGCTGTTTTCGCCCTCACCAGATGCACAGTGAGGGCGAAAACAGGCCTCTGTTTCAGGCCTCCAGAGGGCCTCCGAGGGAGTGGGAAAGGCTGTTTTCGCCCTCACCAGATGCACAGAGAGGATCTGGAGCCAGGTGAGAAAGAAAAACGGGCCTACTGGGCCATTGCGTGCCAGGAGCAGGGGTGGTGGTGTGCGTGCATGCGCAGGGCGGGGTGCATAGAATTATGGGTGGGCACGCGCATGTGTGAACCTCCCTCCCCCCTTCCTGGCATGCGATGGCAAAAAGGTTAGCCATTACTGACAGGCCTTGTCTGCCCATCCTTACTCTTAAAACTCAAAATACCTTGATGCTACCCCTTCCTGTGATCTTATACCACTGCATGCTTTCTAGCTTCCAACATGGCAACTTGAAGATGTGTGGAGTTTTCAACTCCCAGAACTTCCCAGCCAATCTGCCCATCTTCAATTCTGGAGCTAAGGTCACACATCTTATTGCCATGTTTGGGAAACATAGCTGGTCCAGAAATTTTAATTTTATGTCTTGGCCTCTCAAATATTGTTGATTTCCAGATGCATCCATTCCGGGAGTACCCATAGAGGAGATTCAAAAAGCAAAATGATCATGTGAGATCCCACCATCCTTTCATGAGTGTTACATGTGACACAAAAAAGGAGGTAGAGCTTTATTTGCATGGTCACAGCTGCCCTTTTTACTCCCTGTGGATCAGAGGTGGTATTCAGCAGGTTCTGACTAGTTCTGGAGAACTGGTAGCGGGAATTTTGAGTAGTTTGGAGAACCGGTAAATACAACCTCTGACTGGCCCTGCCCCAATCTATTCTCTGCCTCCTGAGTCCCAGCTGATCAGGAAGAAATGGGGATTTTGCAGTAACCTTCCCCTGCCACGCCTACCAAGTCATGCCACACCCACCAAGCCATTCTTGCAGAACCAGTAGTAAAAATTTTTGAATCCCACCACTGCTGTGGATGCCCTTGCAACTGGTGCACCTAGATCATCAGACTTAACAAACTTACTCTAGCTTGCATTTTGGAAGGGAAAAACTATTTTTCCAAACTGAAAATTTGCTGTCAAATTAAAGTAGCATGAACTCAGGATGGGGTAGTGATGGTGTCTCTGATCCTTGTAAAAAAAGAAAAAAGACTGGGGGCTGCATGCAGTCTCTGATTACCTACCTCAGTGATAATGATAAGCTGGCAAGTGTATTGTTTTAATCACTTGATTTTTTTCCCCATGCAGCTTGAGGTTTTTAAATTTGTGTTTGAATTTCTTTTCAAGTAAGGCAAAAAAATTAATGACTTTCTCAGATGCTTTTGCATTTCTAATGATTCTTCAATAATATTTTCAGTGGTCCACAATCTCCCAAGTTTCACATATCGATATAATTACAAGAGAAGAAACTAAGGAAATGTCTTTTGGACCTTGTTTGTTTTCACAAAACATGGGCAACCAGAAAGACGTGACTGTAGAAACAAGGTAGGGTAAACATGCAGGACGTGTCCTTAGCCTGGTCAACTTCAGCACATTAGTTCATTCACTGCTTTTGAGGCTGGGGCTGGTTGGGGCATCAGCTTCAGCACATTAGTTCACTCGCTGGTTTTGAGGTTGGGGATGGTTGGGGCTGAAAAACAGCTTCAAAAGCACAGCTGATCATCGGAGGGAGCTCCAGTGACTAAAGCAGGCTAAGCGCAGAAGGGATAAGAGAAGGCAGCAGCTGTTCCGGTAGCCATTTTGGGCACCGCATGCGCAGGGTTACATTCAGAGTATAAGACACACCCAAATTTTCAGCCCCTTTTAGGAGGGAAAAAAGTGCGTTTTATACTCTGAAAAATACAGTGGGAAGCCTGGGGTGAGCTGCACAAACCCTAATCTGGGCCACATGACTGGAAACAAGGAAGCCGATAAAAGAGAGGTTGTCAATAATCTGCCCACATCTCCCTTTCCTGCATTTTAATACTGTTAAGTCCTCAACTTACGATGAAGTCCTCAACCTACGACGAAGTCCTCAACCTACGACGAAGTCCCCGACTTACGACGCCCGGCCCCGATTGGCCAA
>JANHZT010002483.1:56843-73030 GCA_032468215.1 Stegonotus admiraltiensis
CGCTTCTCCATCCCCCACAGTCGCCCTTACCTTCTCAGCCCAGGTGAGGACTGACTGGGAGGGAAGGACGAGGGGCAGGGCCAACCAGTAGTGGGATCACCTGACAGGGAGCCACAGCAGAGGGCCCAAAGAGCTGCATGTGGCTCCGGAGCTGCAGGTTGCTGACACCCAATTTAGGGGTAGGGAATAGAAGTGTGTGCACTTTATCTGGCCTGGTAGGATGGGTAGATTTAGGGAATTAAGAGTTAATGATTTAGGGAAAGGTAGTCCCACATGTAACCTGGCCCTATGCGATATAGGGCTTTATAGGTGATGACCAACACCTTAATTTGCACCCCCAGAAAAACCTGGAAGCCAATGCAGCTCATGCAGCAAAGGTGTTACATTGGCAAATCTAGGGCCCACATTAGTATATGCACTTATGCATTGTGAACCAGTTAAAGTTTCTGAGTGGTCTTCAATGGCACCCCATGTAGAGTTTTTTTAAAAAGGCAGGAGTCCCTGAGGATTTTACTCTGCTAGTTATTACAGGCTATAGGGGGTAGTAGTCAAATAGTTTTTTATTTGAGAACCATTGAGCCAGTACTGTCCAAAGACATTTTGTGGTCATGTGGCCAGCATGACATTGCAGAGTGTTGTTACCTTCACACTGAAGTGGTACCTATTTATCTACTCACATTTGCATGCTTTTGAACTGTTAGAATGGCAGGAGCTGGGGCGAGGATGGAAGCTCACCCTGTGGTGCGGCAATTGGGTCTCAAACGTGGGCTACCAGCTTTCTGGTCGACAAGTCCAGTATCTTAACTGCTGAGCCACTACTTGGGAGTGCATTGCAGCAATCCAAATATGAATGCTACTACAACATTTTTTGCAATGTTTTCATTTTAAATCTACAGTTTACAAAGTACATTTATGTAAAAAAGAGCTGTGTACTGTTGTATCTACTGTTGCATCTGCTTTAGCCAAAGATGTGAATATCAGTTAAAATGTCTCTATGATGTATAATATTCAGAAGGAAAGCTATTCCCAGTGCAGAGCAATATAACCAAAAATGGTCCAATGTTTTTTTTTAAATTAAAAACTGATACAAAAAGTTCGCAGTTAATTTTATGCTTCGTCTAATGAGGTAAATGCAATCAAGCAGTATTATGTTAATACCATGCATCAATGGGACAAGAGACAACACAAGAATATTTGTTAAATTATTCCTTCCTCATTTCTTAAGATGAATACAGTTATGCCAAAATAAATACTGGCAATGTTTTGATTTTAGCACCTGTAATTACACACACTTTCCTCTTTGAGAATCACCAAATAATACTTGGTTTATGCATCACCTTGGTTTAATCGTACCTTGGGATGTGAGAACTTACTATCTAGTATTTATAAATTGTACATATTTTATGAAAATACTTTCCTTTGATGTAAAATAAATTATTAGCACAAAACAAAGATCCCTCTTTCATACAATGGAACATATAAAGCCAAAGTCAGCAGCAAAATGTGTCATTAAAATAGATTCAAACTAATAGATTCAAACCAGATTCATACTTATAAACTAATCATCAATCAATGAGTTTAAGCTGGTAGGAAAATAATAATAAAACAGCCCAGGAGGATGTTAATTAACTCTTGAAAAAATATGAATGGATAAAGCCTTTATTGTATTTTTGTATTTATGTTATTGTATTTCCATCTCAAGATGCTTAGAGTAGCTCTGGAGAAATTTGGTGCCAAAATCAAATCAGTTTGAGTCAAATCAAATAAGATTAGATCAAATCAAATAAAAATTATATAGGGGAATCATAGACCACACACACAAGCTTCCATATCAAAATATGACCAGAAATTTAAGGACTTCCATAAGAGAGGCAACTGAAAATCATAATGACACCCTTCACCTACTAGAACTGAAATTCTGTAATTTTACACTATTTGAGCACCTAAAATTGCTTTCAGCTCACTTTTTGAGCCATAAAAATTATTCTCAAGTTACTATGCCTTAGAAGTTTGCCTGGAAGACTTTCATTACAGATTTTGTGTGTGTGTGTGTGTGTGTGTGTGTGTTTTATAGGCACGTAATAGTGGCAAATATCTGTAGCTCGGGTGTAGGATGAGAATGGATGTTATTCTCTGAGCCTGTGGGTTCCTTTCCAAACGTTTTGTACCGGGCTAGGTAACATCATCAGCAAAATTTAGGGAATGTCAGTATTCTTCTGCTTATAAGTGCTCTGCATGGTCAGTAGATCTTGTGATGGGAGAGTCACATCAGCTGAGGGTCTAGTGATGGGTCTTGTCAGTGTAGGTCATGTAAAGTGAAGGTCTTGTGGTGGGTCTTGTGGTGGGGAGATCACATCAGGTAAGGGTCATTGGGTCAAATGAAATGTTGGTTGGGGGAGTTGTGAATGCTAGTTGGTTGTGCAGTTGATTTGGATTCTCAGGGGTACTTAAGTTGTTTGTAGGTTGAATTGATTGTGGAGTGCCAGGTTTCAATAAATTTGCAAGTGTGGTGGGTGGTAGTGTGGCCGATAAATCTTGTATTGCTCCAATCACAATTGGGGCTGTATCAGTGTGGGTAGAGATTAGGGATTTGGGATCATGGTATTTGACTGCAAGCTGATGTTCATGGATCCTGGTTTTCAATTGATGTTTGTCTCACATAGAATTGGCTGCAATTGTTACAGTTGTTTTTGTAAATGACATTGTTTCTTTCATCCTTCTGTATCATGTCTTTGGTTCTGGATAATTCCTGGTGGATTGTGGCTGTGGGCTTGGGTTTGTGGGCTATTGTTATTCCTAGAGGTTGAAAGAAATAATGTAATTTAATGTAAAAATCAGCTGTAACAATTTCAACCAATTCTACACGGGACAAACATCACATCAACTGAAAACCAGAATTCATAAACACCAGCTAGTCAATTGCCATGATCCCAGATCCTTAATCCCTACCCAACTGGCACCAAACAGCACCAATTTGATTGGAGCAATACAAGAATCATTGGCCATGCTACCACCGACCACAATTCAGGCTTCACCTGATGTGACCCACACCTGACCCCTCACAAGAGTCCTTGCAAGGGCTTCACCTGAAGTGATTTACACCTGACCTTCACCTGATGTGACCCTTCCATTACAAGACCTACTGACATCTTGAAGCCCTTATATGCAGAACACCAGCACTGATGTTCCATAAATTCCACTGAAGATGTTACTTCACAAAACGGTAACGAAATGTTCAGAAACTACCCAAAAACTTGGAGAATGAATCTCCATTCTCATTTATAGCCATATAAAAATATTTCTTTCAAGTCAGAATCAGTAGCTCCCTGGATATACAGTATTATTTATATAGTTTTCTTAACAGCAATATGAAACTGCTTCGCAGCTATCCTTTTCTGAGGTGTTTTTATTTTTATTTTTTCTCAATCTCAGAATTGAATTTTTCCCATTCAAATGCTGTCAGGCTTGTGTAGCTTTTGGGGACCACCTGAGCTCAGCCAAATGCTGCTGCTGCAATTGGTTACCTACAAGGCTTTATTTTAAAAAATACTTTATGTTGGTATTGAGGATTAGTGTCAAAATGCAGATCACAAAAAGAGACCAGCTATATAATACAGACTCTCTGAACTGTAAAAATTACAGTAGCTTCTCACAAGGGATCATGATTAGATAACATACCTTTCAATAAATGGATCTGTTGTATAAATTGAACTCCAGAAACTACGATTGTAATTATGAATCAAGATATAAAGATACTATCTGGAAATGATATATTATGCATAACTTTGATATTAACAGCCAGATAATTAAAGGCATTTGAGAAGAGGTAGGTTTTTTTTCTGCAATTTGTTCCTCCAGGTCTAAGCAGATTATTACAAGGCTATTGGGAATGTTTGCCTGAATTTCAACAAATGTAAATTAGCTATGGATGAATGTAATAAATTATGGTTACTTTTTATTGAAATGCCTATATTTTATGTTATGTATGTATGTAATTCATATAGCCACCAATCTTCCAAGTAAATGACTCTGGATAGCATACAACAAAACTAAACATATATGGAATTTTGATATATATTTATGTATATACAAATATTATGTCTGTAACTTTTAAAAAATTGTCATTCTTTCTAACTTTCTCTGGTATTTATTTTTTGTTTATCTTCAGTTAATAAAAACATTTAAAAGAAATAAAAACTACTACCCTAAGTGTTTAAAATATGTGCATTCAAAAGTATATGTAGCATGAAGCTCTGGTTGCCCGTACCTCTCGCGAATGAAGGCAAATATATGTGTCCCAGGATAATGTTGCAGGAGCCAATCTGAGTTAGTGATTGGGTCCAAGGTTTATTCTTCCAAGGTTTTGGGCTGACTAGGTGGCTCCATGGCTAAGACACTGAGCTTGTCAATCAGAAAGGTCTGCAGGTCGGTGGTTCGAATCCCTAGGAGAAGTCACCTGCGTGAGCAGGGGGTTGGACTAGATGACTTCCAAGGTCCCTTCCAACTCTGTTACTGTTACTGGGCTCGTGCTGGAAGTTTCCTGATGATCGGCTCCAGCATGAGTCTGAAAGCTTGGAAGAATAAAATGTTGGTCCTGGTGACTGATTCAGATTGGATCCTATATATCCTATATATGGAGTAATTAGCAAGATCGCTGACCAAACAGGACATTATGCTTGTATTACATAAATATTAAATTAATCAACCCATTTATTTCCAGTTCCACTTTTCTTGATTTGAGCCTACTATATTTGAAGAAATAGATCTTCCTATTTTACACATTATTATTTTACATTAATTATTACACATTAGATTTGTATCCTCCCTTAATTACTTTATAAATCACTCAAGGCAGCAAACACAAATAAGCAACCACCCTGTAAGGTAGGTTGGGCTGATAGAGAATGACTGGCCCAAAGTCACAAAGTCAAGGTTTCATGCAGGTTAAAAGTAGATTTTGGCATGTTTTCATTCTTTCAGTCCTTCAATCAATATAATATCAAAACCTATTTATTTTTCATTGGAGCCTTTTAATAAATCTTATTTCCATTGTTTCAATTTTCTCCTATTTAACAAATATTTAAATCTGATTAATGGATACATTAATCAGTATCCATACTGGACCATCAGTATTTGGTCCAGTTTGGTCTAGTTTGGTCTGGTAGTTGTTAGGAATTGGTATTTTCTGATTTGGGCTCATAATATGAACAGATACAGGCTCATAAAGTATTCTAGAAAACCTTTTTCTTTTGAAGGACAATACAGAATCCCTTAAATCAGGTATATTCAAATGTTTCTGGAATTGTGCAGCACATTTCAAAGCACCTGCTCCTAAATCAAGTTTTTCATAGCAACTGTTGTTCCATACACCTATTAACATATCTTTCTGCCATGATAGTTTCCCCCTTTTATTTCCATTGCAGCTTTAGCCTAGAATTACAGCATTTGTATTTAGGCCAACAGCACAAACAAAAATGTAGGTTAATTACCAGGCTGTGTGTTTCAACTGAGAATTGATTTGTGACTGCAGATGGTGACAGACATTCTTTCTGCTTCAAACTTCCTATTTAAAATGACCTGTCTTAGTGGGTGATTGATGTTAAGTGCTCTGCACACTAACTATTGCATATTGCTCATTAATTAAATACTGGGGGTTTTTTCTTGAAAGTTATATCTGGTGCCAAATCATTGACCACAATCATAGACTACTATGTATATATGTGTGTGCACGCATGCGTGCATGTATAAACAGGATGCTCAAAAAATATTTTAGTCCTGATGGTACCCAACACTGTTTCTGTACATCTCTGCCATCATATGCCATGCTTTATCTGATTTTGAGGAGGGGGAGGGAAACTATGGTCTATCTATCTCAAGGTAGCCCCTATGCATGTCAATTATTTTGCATGACTGTTGTCCAATGAAGATGGGTTACCACTACATGAGAAGGACATAGACAAGAACATGCAACTAATTCACTGGAAGGTAAGTGGAAATCAGAAACTTCTCAGTCAATCCCAGTTTACCTGCTGGGATCAACCCATCTTATCTGCCATTAAATATTCAGTACACCTTTTTTAAAAGCATATACTCTGTTTCTTCAACACTCCGAGAGAGATTTTCTGGATTCTGAACCCAAACTTCCCAGAGGATTGTTTGGTTAGTTTTCATAATACATTTGACCCAGGATTGAAATGCTACTGGTTTGCACCAGTTTGCACGAACCGGCAGTAATAAAAGCTACTGGTTCAGGCAAACCAGTAGTAAAAAAAAAAAGCTACCGGTTCATCTGAACTGGTATTTCCAATGATCAGCTGTGCCTCACAATTTATATTCACTAGAAAGCAGGAAATCCTGCTTTCTAGCAAATCTAAATCACGCGGCACACCTGTTCTTCCCCCTCACTGTTCTACTTACACTGAAGACGACTATTAACAGGAGTCTCTTCAAAAGACTGAAAAGATGAACAAATATCCATTCTAAGATACTTTTGCAATATTTTGAGCAGCAAGAACCAGCCAAAGCACATGCACACTGAAATTTCAAGTTCTTAAGTTTTGTATGTTGAACGAAACATATCAGGGCCCCATCATCTAAGACAGTCATTCTAGACCTAGAGCAAAAGTCTTTCCAGTTCAACATCCTGCCTTCCTCAGGACTAATTCAGAAACAGGATGTAGTTGCCAATCCCTTCTTAATTCCCTAACAGTTGATAAGAGTTTTTATTTAAATCTAGAAGGAGCATGTCACAAATATGATTACTCATTGTTGGCTGATCTTTGCACGATGCAATGAATACATATTGCATTTGTTCAAATTACTCCATCTAATTAATGATTCAGTGTGTTGTGCAAACCCAGAACAAGGGTTTATTGACTAAGCAATGTTTCTATTACGCATGTGTAAACATATAATACAAACTGAGCCACTGAACTCCATGATCTCCATGATCTTTCTGTTCCTTTTTAAAAGGCATTTAAATGGTATCTTTTGGTGAAAAAAACATTTTAACAAAAAGCAAAGTAAGTGTAACAACCCCCTACTAGACAACTTTTTATTTTAAAAACAAAACAAAGACAAAAAAGCACGAAATCCTATTGCTGAACATTTCAACCACATTGCTGTGTCACTGCAACCTCTTACCACCGAGTGTGGTCTGCAGCTAAAAAATATCTGCCTGTCTCCACTCCACAAAGAAGCGGAGGGGAAAAATCCACAAAGAAAAGTATTTGGGCAAAATTAGTATGTAATATAAATACATGTTCACATAAATGTAGTATAAAGACATGCGTTGCCCATGTAAGAACATTCTTTGTAATATATCTCATAGAAGGAAGCATTATCTATATTGCTAAAATGCACCCACTAAGCTAATTCTGGTTAATTCTGCAATTCATCCACAAAAATAGAAAGAAAAAGTAGTATTACAGATCATTTCTCTAGTTTTCATTTCACTGAAAATTGCCCTAATAGAGCACTGTATTCCCAAAGTAGTAAAAATAAAATGCAAACAGTAATATATTTCAAGTTAGAGAGTTAAAAATACAATCTTATTATTTTAGTATATCAGATTTTCATTTAAAATTCTTCTGCAGATGATTTTGTAGACTTGACAAACAACAAACAGCTTATGTGTCACACTAGCTAGTTCCACAGATTCAGTGGGGCTCATTTCCAAATCCCCTTACCTGAATTTGGCATATTCTTGTGGCCTTCTATTCCAGGTACAGTTCTGTAGATTACCAACTATTTGCAAATAATAATCTTCAGAATATCTAAAAGAAAAAGAATTCAACACATAGCAATGAAGCAGATGGTTATATTAACATTTCTTTCTCAACATCTGATGAAATAGATATATAGTGTTGAAAAGACAAGCTTGCTAAGAAAAACAAAACCTGGTCTCCATGGTAAGAGAAAAAGTAACCTATTGCAATGTTTTATTTTCTTTGTGACTTGTATTTTATTTATTTACATTTATATAACTGCCCAACTTATAAGCAACTGACTCTGGACAGCATAGAACGAAATTAAAATAGAACTAAAAGCGTACCCACTATAGGATACACCTATAAAACAGGTGTATCCAACCCTTAGGCTTGCCTAAGCTGCATTAAATGAATTGTACATAATATAGTTAATGTATAAAACTGTTTCACCCCACTGTGATTGGCCTGTACCATTCATGCCATCAGGGAAGACATGCTGCAAATCCCATTAGCTCGATTATTCCAGCTGGTGGGGTCCAGAAGGAGGCCCTTTTTTGCTGTGTGCTCCTGCTCTCTAGAACATTTTGCTCCCCAATGTGTGGTTGGCACCAATCCTCCTATCTTTTCGTAAGGGCCTAAAGATGTGACTTTGCCAGTCAGTTTGGGGACTCAGTGGGGAACAACAGAATGGAGGTGGTTGATCGACAAATCCCACCTCTGCTCCATTCTACCCCCATCCTTCCCATGTGTGTCTTTGGTTTTAAGGTTTGATTTTAACATTTTATGTTTTAACTAAGATGTAACTGTAAGCCGCCCAGGGTAAGATGGTGGCCTGTAAAATTTATAAACAAACAAACAAGCAAGCAAGCAAGCAAGCAAACAAACAAACAAATAAACGTGGCCCAAGGTTGGATATACCTGCTGTAAAACATACTACAATTTTGCTAGAATGAAGGAACGTATGCTAATATTTTTAATTGATGTAAATTCTGCAAATTGAGATGTTCTAGCATAACATAGGGGAAAGAATATCTTAGACACAGGAATTAGGGAATAATGCACTTATCATGTCTAGTAGGACATAATAAGAACTTCCAAAATAATTCAGCGAGGAATTATACAGGGGATGTTGTGAGGTACTTTGTGATGCCAATTATATGGTTTAAGAGTTTGACCCTTTATTTATATACATGTACATACAAAGTTTTAGATGTTACTTACCTAAAGTCCAAGGCCTTTACAAAAATGCTATCCAAATAAAAATACTGAATTTCTAAAAAAAAACAAAACCCAAAACAATTAAAGGGAGCTCTTTCACCATTCTCAACTGCTATTTATAGATTGTCCATGTCTTTCTCTTGCTATACTTGTACAAAGGGCAGCCAAGGAAATAATAATTTATTTATTCATGGCAATTTAAAATTATGCTTCCTGTTTCACATCCAGAATAAGGGGCATGTTTTCTACTTTACACATACACCACAATTCTTAATTTAAGAATGATCAAACTCTATTTCAGAAGCAAGAAATCTTTTTGAGTTTGGATTTAATATAAATGGAATTAACATCGAGTTAACTGCATATCTTATTATGATCATTCCCTTTGAATTGAATGATTTTTGTCTTCCATCAGGCACCCATGGACTTCATGGTTATATGAAAGCTTTTCCAATCCTGAAAAAATCCTGATGGGACAGCTTTCACCTGGGAAAGCTGTCCCATCCTGAATGGGACATACATTTCACTGCACCAGAGAACATTCAGGTTCACAGCCTAAATTCCTTCTAAAGAAAGATCTGGAAATCCTGCCTGAAACGGATTCTGAGGCAGGGATCTTTTCCTATTTTTGTGCCAAAGATATCTTCTTGTTGTTGAATCAGGTCCTTAAAACATTAATGAGAAAGACAATTTCTGTGAAGGCAACATAGAATGGCACATTGCCTTGAATTTTCATTGATTTATTTCTTGGTGTCTTTCCACAAGCTTTTGTGTCCAAAGCTAGTGTTCTGAATACTTTTTTAAAAAATGAACATTTATCTGCTGAGGCACATTTTCACAGAACATCACATTCATATGCAATGAGCCATCTAAAGGTTATAAAGATGGCAACAGAATAATTTGTTTTTCCTGTAATAATGCATCTTGCATAGAGAGTTTGTTCAAATGTAAAAAAACCTCCAAATTTAGTGGGTTAGGGTTCAAAAATAGTTTTCTTTAGAGTAACTAGGCTGAAATCCATGAGCTATGTATTTTATTAATATTATTAAGTCCCATATAATGTATTCCAACTAAGAGAAATTTACAGTACAACCTTTCAAATATTTTTAAACTTCAATTGTTAGCATTTTAATGCCGTACTCTGGAACAGCTGATATTTGTTTTGCTAAAAACCTGGTAGCCACAGATTCTCTGTCTCTGAAATAAACGTCTATTTGCCTACTCAGATTCTACTATAGATTCAAAAATGGGGCCTAGTGTAACTTACTGCCAGCAGTGGCTTGCCGACCGGGCCCAATTAGTCAATCCCATAGAGTTGTAATTGTACTATAATTCAATAGAGTTCCTATAAATTTGGGAGATAAGAAAAACCTAATCCTATCTGGTATAAGTCATTATATGATTTAACTTTTTTCATATAACCATTCATGCAAAAATCTCTATAGTCTATCAATGAGAACTCTAAGCAGGACAATGCTCGAATCACTTCTAGAACAATTCAAATGTTGGAAGAATTGAAAATGGGTAATCCTACTCTGCAATATTAAGAGAAGAAGTAGAACTTCTGAAGCCCCAATCACAACTCCTATTCCCAAACAAATTTTGTAGCATGGATTAAAATACTGCTACATCTTTTAAGACAGTGAAAAGCCAAAACAACAAGTAGCAGTAATGTTTCTGATCAGCTCTTTTCTTTCTGTCTTCACAGCCATGTTGGAGTATGAGAATCCAGCTATTCTGCAGCCAGTAATGGTTCACCTAAAATGGCACACAAGTCGTCTAACTGCAGCCATTATAGATGACATGGTGACTTCCAGTTGAACTTACAGCGCCTCAGGAAGTGAGGACCACAAGCTCCATGGCCCCATTCCAAGCTCTCCCTGTTGGGGGCTTCATTTGAAGCCATAGCCACCCTGGAGGGGTGGTGAAGCAAAGGGGAACCACCTTGCAGGTTGAGGGGAGCCACATCTCCTCTTCCTGACTTGGAAAACCCCCTCATCCGAAGACTAGGAAAAGCGGCAGTCAAAATGGCTGCCATGAAGCCAGGGAACATCCAGAAATCTTAAGTTTGTGCAGGAGGAGAGAAATGGTGAATGATGTGTCGTCTGGGTGAGAAAAGATTTATTGCTGAAGCTTGACCCCCCTCAAAATTCAAGGGGAATACATTTAGAATGATTTGTTACAGCGGCATGCAATTATTGTGGAAAAACATACTGGAAATTTAAAAAGTAAATATTTGTTTAAAAAGAAAATTAAGCTGGAAATTGAATCCTCAAAACAAAAGGTGTGATATTAAGAAGGCATATTAAGATGCTGGAACCATAACTCCACATTTTCTTCAAACAATTTGCTTTAAGTATTGGATTTATAAGTTAAAACAAACAAGATAAATAAATCGGACTTGTCAAAATAAAAGCAGAGGGCAGCAGAGTGAAGCAAAGAGTGCCATCTGCTGATGAAAGTGAATTTTTGCAACTTGGGAATAAACATTGAAATAAATGAAAATAACTATTGAACTATACATATTTACCCTTTAATCACTGGAGACTGGAATATTAAATAGGATTTTGCATTTGGAGACCCCTGAGTATTATTGGATATATAAAAATGACTTGAGGAATGGAGGATACCTGAAGTAACTAACTGATTTGATTGAACATTGATGAGACATTAAAACTTGACTTGGAGGCTTGATTTCTGAACTGACAATTGTGGAGATTTAAACGGAATGAAGTCAATGATTCAAAGCATTAAGGACTTTATACTGGAACTACACAAGGACATGGGGAAAATATTTTATCATATAGATAGAAGATGGGAAAATTGTATACAAGAAATAAGGAGCAAACATCAGGACAAGACAGAAAGAATGAAATTAACAGTTGGAGTAGAAGGAAAATTAGAATTGAGAAATCAGCAAAAAGAAGATAACAAGGAGGAAACACTTTTAAAATTAATAAGGATTGAGGAACTAAACGGGGAAAACACTTTAAAAGATTTTAAAAAGAAATGGGAGGAACAGGAAGAGGCTTGGGAGGAAAAGATAGAATTTGGAACAGAAAGCTTTCAAATTAAACAGTGGGAAAGGACAGGGAAGGAGAAAAAATTAAATTATGGATTCAGACTATAAACCTCGAAGTAGATGGAATAAAAGACTTAAGAGAAAAATACGGGAGACAAGTCCAAAAAAAGGTAGGATTAAAGGATTAGATGTGGACAAGAGATAATGGTTAAGGGAAAAAAAGAGTTATAGATAATTTATGATCATATTTTAATAATTGTATTAATATTAGAATGATATAGTCTGGATAATTAGTTGGTATGTAATATAATAAATATTAGGATAAATATTTTACTATAAATGGATATGTAACTGGAAAAATTATAAATGAGAATTTACTATTAATTGGAAATGAAAAGTTATAGCTATGCATAATAATAGCATTATATGCAACAAGAAAACTAGAGTTTGAATGAGAAAATTAGAAAAAAGAATAAAAATATGTTGAATGCTTTAAATGATTGTGATTGATATTAGAAGTCATTATTGAGATATTAAATAATGGAAGAAAGAAAGGAACTTTAATATATATAGAACAGAAGAGTTAAATAATGGGAATATGAATAATAAAACAAATTATCATGTCTTTGAATATAATAATGTAAAGGGGGGAAATGTTAAAGAAAGTTTAGAATGGAAAGGTGGTAAAGCAATGTATTAATAATATGGAATAAGGAAAATGGAATGTAATAATTATGAATATGTTTATTTGTATTGAATTGTATGATACTCAGATACCACACCATTCACATAATGATATGTATAAACTGTACAAAAAAAACTGATTAAAAATATGTCATGGCAAAGTATGTAACTTCATTTCTTTATACTTGATTCAAGGACCAACAGAAATGGGACTACAATTAAAGGGGGGCTTATACTACTTGAGACACAACAGGATTGCACCTTCCTCTTAAGTCTGTGGGATATGTTTCAAAGTTTGGAAACATGCTTTCCATGGTTGAACAAAATGGCTGACATGAGAACGGAGTGCCAATTCTTAAAATGGTTGTCAGTTCAACCATTTGACGATCTTCATGCCATCCTCTCGTGTAAGAATTAGGTGGTGTGTATTGAAAAAATAAGCAAACTCTACAACCATGCAGGACAAATACTAAGAAAACCACCACCAACAGCATATAATGAATAAATGGATATGACAAGCAGTCTGGTGAGTTTAAGAAGGCTAGGGAAAAGCTTATTTAAAGGAAATTTACATAATGTGAGATACTCATGGAAAAAAAGAGGGCGATTTATGAAGTGGGTCTCAGATTTATCAAATGCATTAACAAATTTGCTCCTAAATTCTTAAGCATGATACTATAGAAGAAAAGCAGGCAGAGTTGGGAGCAGGGGTTTCCAATCTTTTGGACATCAGGGACCACCAAACTTATAATTTTAAATTCCGTGGACCACTGGTGGGGGAGGCTTAGCCACCTTTAGGGCCTACCTGTCTGCTTCTGGAGGCCTTCAGGTGGGAGGCCCGAGAGAAAGTGCCTGGTCCAGGCACACAGCCTGGAAACGTCTTTTGTGTTCCTTCTCTCAAGAAGCTTGGTCAATCTGAATGAAGGAAAACAAAGACAGGCAGACTGTCTTATTGACAAATTTGCTGACGTTGTTGGGAAAGTCAGTCCCATATTCCAAAGCTGTGGTAGTCAGCTGGCCCAGCAGGCCAGTGCACCTGGAGAAGCTGCTCCAGGATGACCAAAGGGCCAGTCCTGTGACTACCCCAGCTCTGGAATATGGGATGGGGCCTTAGTGGGGTCGGAAATCTCCGTCATAGGGGTTGGCATGTGCAATGTGCAACTTTGCAGGTGGTGCAACGTGCAAAAAGGAGCGCAGTCCTTGCTGGGTGGAATAAGATAATGGTGCTGTTACAGAAGTGGGAGGGCAGCCCAAGCGGGCTGAAGTGCCGGTGGCAATGGCAATGGCTGGAAGATGCGAGAGCGAAGTGCTACTTGCATTTGCATAGCATCAGCATTACGCCTTTGCCGTGGTATATTTGTGCCAGCTGGTGGCACCAAGGCAGCCCTTGTCTCCTGCTGCTTGGGACTCAGAGTGGTAAACTGCATCCAGGAAGCAATACAGCTTTTTTCCATTTTATCATTTCTTCCCTACATTAGAGTACACTGTTCATAACTGTCCTATTTTAAATTTAATCAGCATCAACCTAGAATCTTAACCAGTGCACCATTATTATTTTTTGCACAACATAATCAAGGCAATGCAGCAAAGAAAGCAAAGCTAACAAATCTCAGTTCCCCCGCTTCATGCTAAATTTCTTTTAAGAATTTCTACTCATTCCCATTTTAAATACATAGGCATATTCATGCCTGGAATTTATCCACCAATCCAATACAAAGAGAAGTCTTTAAAGCCCGGTGTTTCTAAATCTTTGTTTTTAAATCGCACAGGCAAAAAAAAAGCAGGTTGGAAGCAAATGGAGGACTTGGGAAAGTAATGATTGGGATGGGGGCTGGGGAATCAATGAGAAAAACAGAGATGTCCAGAAAGGGATGGCAGATGTAAGTAATAATAATTTTAAAAAATCACAATCAAAGGGGATTTGGGCAGCTAACACTGGAAAAGCCAGCTTTGGAAAGCACCAGCTGGGTACAAAAAGAGGAAGGGGTCTTTTTATTTTTCAGAAAGAGCCGCAGGGAAAGAGCCAGGCAGGAGACAAGCCTTTTGTTAGATCCGGCAAGTTGCCCTGATGCCGTCAGGCTGTCCTGATTGGCTGTTCACCGCTCAGTCTTTGCGAGCGGGAAATGTACGTTCCGTCATTGGTTAGCGGCAGATATATAAGAGCTGTCACACACTCTCTCCGTTGCTCGGTTCTGTTTTGTTGTTGCTTGTGTGCGAGTTAATAAAGCCAGTTGTGTTACTGAGTCGCCTCAGCGCTGATTACTACCACCAATTTTATACCTTTGTGCAGAAAAGTCGGGCAAAGATACCCTACTACCAGGTTTCATCCTCTTCTTCCTGGAACTGCTGCTGTTTTTCTTTCTTTTCTTCCTGGCCATAGCCACCCAACCTCTGAAGATCCAGTATTTCTACCTCATCCAAAAGGCTGGCTGTGGGCAGAAGGATGGAAGGGGTGGCGAAGGCTTTGTGGGGTCCCCCTGATGGGGGATGACTTGAAGTAGATGAAGGGCTCAGCTTAGCATATGACAGCTGGCACTGGGCTCGACCTGCCGGCTGGAGGGAGCTGCTGTGGGGGACTGATAAGGGGGCACTTGGGGCTTGGAGTGCTTCGGGCTTGGAGCGGTAAACCGCATCCAGGAAGCACTACAGCAGAGAGACGCAGCCAGAGTCAACCCTGGCTTTGCTGTCCATTGCAGATGCTAGATTGGCCCCCTGAAAACTCTTGTCTCTCAAGGAGCCCGGCCAAAGTTTCGTGTGTCACTCCAGTGAGTGCTCCTTGAGAGACAAGACTTAGCAGGGGGCTGATCTAGTGTCTGCAATGGACAGCAAAGCCAGGATTGACTCCGGCTGCTTCTCTTTGCTAACAGGCGGCCAAGCTAACTGTCTGAAGGACACCGGTCAAAGTGCTGAAGCATGAGTGGCGCAGGAAACCTTGGCTGGGCTCCTCGAGAGAAATGCAACGATTTCTCTGTGGACCACCAAAGTTTTCTCGTGGACCACCAGTGGTCTGAGGACCACCGGTTAGTGACCACTGGTTTAGAGTCATTGAGTTCCCACAAATGCTCCAAGTCCAACCTCTCCTGAATTCTGTTGACCCTCACCTGGTGCCAATTTAGTGCTGAACTTTAGTTGATCAGATTCTTGTGTATAGGCTTCAATAAATCTTCCATGCTTACATAAAAAAGACAGCTCATCTGTCTGGAACCCGCACTACATATCAGACATTAATACAATTGAATGTGTCTAGAAATATTTCACAAGAAGAGTCCTCCACTCCTCTGCTCGCAACAAAATACCTTATGCTACCAGACTTGAAATTCTAGGCTTAGAAAACTTAGAACTACACCGCCTTTGGTATGACCTAAGCATAGCTCATAAAATCATCTGCTACAATGTCCTACCTGTCAATAACTACTTCAGCTTCAACCACAACAATACACTAGCACACACTTAAAGATACAAACTTAAAGAGAATCACTCCAAACTCGATTGCAGAAAATACGACTTCAGCAACAGAGTGGTCAATGCCTGAAATGCACTACCTGACTCTGTGG
>JANHZT010002483.1:73130-86194 GCA_032468215.1 Stegonotus admiraltiensis
AGCTGATCGGGAGGAAATGGGGATTTTGCAGTAACCTTCCCCTGGATTGGGGAGGGAATGGAGATTTTACAGTATCCCTCTCCTGTCACGCCCACCAAGCCACGCCCACCAAGCCACACCACACCACACCCACCAAGCCACACCCACAGAACCGGTAGTAAAAAGTTTTGAAACCCACCACTGGTCAGACTATCATTCAGCAGAGCAGAGGAAAAAGAGTGAATAATAGTATCTATTCATCCATTCCTTTAGTTATGCTGGTTATCATCTTATGACAGAAAAATAATTTTACTTAGTAGCTTGAAGCTTAAGGGAGGAAATTTTTATAAATTAAGGTGTAGACTATAAAGCTGATATTACAGAAGGGGGAAAAGTGACTTGGGGCAATGATTTCATCTAGAGAAATTCCTGCCAGTTTACAATGGGAAGTTGTTGCCTAAAGACATTCAGTGGCTGAGAATAAGAAAATGAGAACTCTCCGGCTCTGGAAGAAAAGTCATTAACTGGCAACATAATAGAAAATGGCAGCTGCAACATTCAATTCCAGAGAATCTCACAATCTGAACACCACTTTTAAAATCATTAAGTAGGAACCTGATAATTCTACCTATTCTCTAGAAATCACGGTAGATGCAAAAGGTTTAGGGACAGCCTTAGGGATATGAAGCCTTGAAAAGATTTGTGTAGTCCTAAAGAAACACTTTAGCTCAGAATATAATGGGAATGCTCTGAAGCCTGAAATTCAGAATCTAAATAGCTTAGACCTATGAAATAAGCATATCCTCTGGACCAGGGGTGTCAAACTCACAGCCTGCGGGCCAGATGCATCACATTCTGGAAAAGCCCACCTCATTTTAGCAAAGGGGGAAAAAGTGATAAGTCACCTGACGACAACACGACGATGCAAGTTTGACACCCCTGCTCTGGGCAGTGCTTTCATTCATAGAAAGTAGAGATTCTAGGAACAGTTGTTTTATAGACTGGCTTAAGATATAACAAGATGATACTGCTCCCCATTCCATTTCCAAATGCCAGCTGGACTGGCAATTCCTTCTTTGGCTCTAGCATTGGGGAAAATTCCTTAGGTGTTTCTGGAAGTATCACATAGGCTTCAGTGTCAGAATACAGTCTCAGTCACCTTCTGATTCCTCCAGCTTCTTGAACTGAAACCTAATTCAATCTTATTGAACCCTGTCTAATTAATAAGGTATAGGTAAAAGTTTCCCTCGCACATATCTGCTAGTCATTCCTGACTCTAGGGGTGGTGCTCATCTCTGTTTCAAAGCCAAAGAGCCAGCGCTGTCTGAAGATGTCTCCATGGTCGTGTGGCCGGCATGACTAAATGCCAAAGGCGCACGGAACACTGTTACCTTCCCACCCAAGGTGGTCCCTATTTTTCTACTTGCACTTTTTATGTGCTCTCGAACTGCTAGGTTGGCAGAAGCTGGGACAAGTAACAGGCGCTCACCCCATTACACAGCACTAGGGATTCGAACCGCTGAACTGCCGACTGTTTGCTCAATACCTTATTAATAAATCAATAATATAATAAAATAATAATAAACCAATAGATTATTAATATAATCAATAACTTGTTAATAAATAATTATTTATTGAAATTACTTGTAAGAATGGGTGGATAAGACACTACATGTTCTTTGCTTCAAACTTATATTGTATATCCAAGTGAGGTAGATTTATATCCAAGGCAGGAAGCCTAATTAGCCAAAAGCAGTGATGAAATCCAATTTTTTTTACTACCAGTTCTGTGGGTGTGGCTTGGTGGGTGTGGCTTGGTAGGCGTGGCAGGTGAAGGATATTGCAAAATCTCTATTCCCACTCCACTCCAGGGGAAGGATACTGCAAAATCCCCATTCTTGCCCCACTTCTGGGGGAAGAATATTGCAAAATCCCCATTCCCAGCCCACTCTGGGGCCAGCCAGAGGTGGTATGTGCCGGTTCACTGAACTACTCAAAATTTCCGCTACAGTTCTCCGAACTACTCAAAATTTCTGCTACCGGTTCTCCAGAACCTGTCAGAACCTGCTTGATTTCACCCCGGCCAAAAGCCAACTATCACTTAGTCCATAGCGTGAGAAAGCCAAGATAAAGGATCCATTAAGACAGAGGGAAAAAGTAGGGAAAGGAATAAGTAGATTCTACTTTTGGGGATAGAGGAAGGTATTGCATTTACATGTTGATTCAAAATTGAAGTATATAAAAACACTGCCATGCTGAGATGGGGAATGGGACAACTTACCACAGCCAATTCACTGCAGCCAACTCACCATAGCCAACTTGCCGTAGGAAAATTCACCACGGCCAACTTGCAGCAGGACAACTCAGTGCGGGACTATTTAACAATTCTATTTAATTATTGAAAATAAATAACAATTATTTTAATTTTTTCCATTCATATTTCATTCTGTCCGTCCTTTTGCATCCTTTCTTTAATGATTCTATTTCACTATTTCATTGATAAAGCAAAGATAAGAATTAGTATTATCCCTAAAGTGCACATCTGTAGATGCATCCAGAAAAAATATTATGGTAATGTTCAAAAACTCTTAATTTTTTATGATTACACAGAGATGGAATTCCCTTCTATAGATATTACAAAAGCACATGGAATATAAGTGATTTAATTTTGAAGTGTTAAAATGGATAACTAAGTGATAAAATAGATTTCTACTTCTTCTGATGAGGTTATAGGTGATCAAGAAAGATTTCTGGAATCAGAACAGACTGTGGTAGATTATGGCAAAAAGTACAGAAGTTACTTATAAAAAGCCTCTTGTCTATATTCTTAATACTTGAGTATGTCCTTTGTACCATCTGAGAATTTGTACCATCTGGTACTTTGCCAGTACCATCTGAGAATAGCCAGTTACAAGGACCTAAATAGCTATACCCCAAAACTTCTGGAAAGGTCCAATTTGCTTAAAGATCATGCAAATACCAATCTGGCTAAGTGTCATGTAAACAATCTCCAGCAAAATACTAAATTAATTGGTATCAGTGACAGACGATAAATCCTATACTCTACATGGACTGGTTTCCACAGTATATATGGTATTAAAGCAATCCTTGGAAATAATTTTGAAGGATACTATGGTTTCAGTGATGGGATTCAAGTAATTTAACAACCGGTTCTCTGCCCTAATGATTTCTTCCAACAACCAGTTTGCCAAACTGCTCAGAAAGTTAACAACCAGTTCTCCCGAAGTGGTGCGAAGTGGCTGATTCCCACCACTGCATGGTTTCTGAAGAATGAGCAACAAGTTTTTCATTGTGAAGTTGCCAATTAGGAATTTATAACTAATAAACCTTGTCCTATTTTAGTTCTTTGACACTTTCTGTCACATTTTCTCTATGTTCTCTTTGATATGAGGTCTCAAAATTATATTAAACTGAAGTTTTCCCACCTATATACATCTTGCCTTCAACCTAGTAATATCTTCTGAAGGAAATTTGAAGTTGGTCGTCACTGCTTGACTTTAGATAGCAGCAGATGAGAAAGAAGATATCAGATTCTAATGTTCAGTGAAGCAGATACTGTTAATTACTGTGTTGCTTTGAAAGTTTTACTGTAAATTCATAAAAGATCTATAACTATAAGAAATCTTGATATAGGTCAAAGATTTCTGAAGCTGCATTAGAATTATCAGCATGCTACTGTGCATAAAACCAAAAGATGTAAATTAATGCAAGCTCTTAAACTTTGAATAAGAAATAGCTAAAGGTTTGTCTGCTTTTCTGTGTAAATAGGCTCCAAAAGCATTCCATTTTACAGCTATTTAAAAACTTCTGTAATGGCTGCCAAGGGTTATGGCAACCAACAGCTTGACAGGCTGCTATTGACTCAACCTGACTTGTGTGCCTCAAAGCCTGACCCTGCTAAGTCAGTTGTTCTGACTTCTTCTGCCCTGGAGGTCCAGTCTCCACTACTGTATAGCTGGGTGGCTGCAATAATCAACTGTGTTGGGTTATTTGTCATGAAACATTCATTGAACTATTATGTATGAATGTCTTGACATGGAGATTCTTTACCAAAGCCACGTTGATATTGAAACAGTATTTGTTAATCAAAATACCAAAAAAGCTTGAATGGAAGTATGTTTCTTTTGATTTTTTTTGCCATCTAACAAAAGCAATAAAAGGCATCATACAAACATCAATTTGGTGTAGTAGTTAAGATGCCGACCTAGAAAACTGGAGACTGAGACCCACATTTGGCATGAAAGCCAACTGAGTCAGTCATCCTTCTTTCAGCCCAACTCATTTCATAAGGAAAAGGAGTTACTGTGAAGAAAACAGGATGGGGAAGGGGTATTGGCATGTATGCCTTGAGTTGTTTATGGAAAAAAGGATAAGAATTAGATAGTAGATAGATAGATAGATAGATAGATAGATGGATGGATGGATGGATGGATGGATGGATAGATAGATAGATAGATAGATAGATAGATAGATAGATAGATAGATGGATAGAGACAGACAGACAGACAGACAGATTAATTGACAGATAGGCAGACATAAAGTAAAATATTTTATAAAATATAAAAAATAAAGCCATAGAAATTTCAGCTTGTTTAAACCAGTAATATAAAAATCAGTATGTAAGGAAGAAAACTCAACCATAGCACACAAAAAATGGCTATTACCTGATAGCTTGTTTGATGTCATGCATCATTGCATTAACAAAAGTGAGTATTTTTTTTCTGAAATTACAGCATAAACAGAGCTTCTAAAACTAAATAAACAGATGAAGTTCAATTATCCCTTTTCCTCAACTATAAGTAAAAGTCCCACAGTATTAGAAATATATTTATAGACTATATATATAGACCGTTAAGGCAGAGAGCTAGTAAACTACCAGCTATGTGTTCAGACTTCAGAGTAGCCATCTGTAATTTGGGAATATATTGAACTTCAGCTCCCAGAATTTCAAGCAGCATGTCCGAATCTTGATCTTCTGGATGCAGAAAAACAACATATTTGGAGGGTATCACAGGGAGCAAGATTGTCTCAAAACATCACAGCCTCAGGTACATGAAGAGATAATCTGTAGCAATCAGACTTTTTCAATTGGCTGGTAGATTTAAACTCCTGGATTGGTTAGTCCTAATCCAGTTTTTAGTTAATGAGTGTCTTGGATATAATATCCTCTAGTACAACTATCATCTTTTCTACTGATATAGATAAGCTTTCCTTACAATGGCATTGGGCCATTGTGTTAGTGCCCACAATGCATCAGAATGATCTCAGTTGGTGGCATTGTGGGCAATTTAAGGCATATGATTTGATAGCCCCAATTTAAGCAATAATCTAAGCCCTCATGCTTTCCATGAAATGTCATTAGGACAGTTTCCATACCAATCTGGACTCATTCCTTCTTTGGACATAAGCAGTATTTTTGTACAAAGCATATTTTCTCTAACCTCCATCTTTGTATCTAAATATATAATTTATCAGTGGACATACCTCTGAATAGGAAAATACATATCCCAGATCAAAATTCAGGTTATTTTATATACTGCATGGCATCAAATTTATAGAGCTACCCAAGTCAACCAACTCAGGACAGATACAACAAAACAGCTAATACAAAACACCCAATTATAAGCAAGGCTAGATAAAAATGAGAAAATCAAGCAAACAAGCAAACAAACAAAAAAGTCTGTTTGATAACAAAAAGGCATCAAAACCAATTTCTTACCCCAGGGCCTGGGGAAAGAACCAGACAATTAAAATTAATTTGCTGGACAATGAAGTTGGGGCCATGTGAACCTCTGGAGATATGCCATTCTAGACAGCAAGTGCCATGACAGTAAGGTATGATGCTATAATAATTTCTTAATGTAGGTTAAATCAGATGTTGGCCAATTCAACTACTAAAAGATCTTGGCCAAGTTCCTATAAGGAGATACCAATGGATTTCTCACCTAAAATTGTTATACTATACACTTAACTGTTCAGGATTGTAAAATTGCCATTGCTGCTTGCCAGTCAAGTACATTTATAACCGAATGCAGACACTTTACCTTTTCTTCTTGATCGATGATGACCAATTGTTACTCCATATATCCTTGCATTTTGAGGCTTGCTCAGATTTCTGCACTCTGGCTATATTAAGAATTGCTCTGTTTATATAAAAAGGAAAATCCATTTGAAAGAAGAGCAAACACTCTTTGCAACAGCACAATGAATTGCTGAAAAGATAAGTAACAGATAAGTACTTTCAAATTATGAAAGTAACAAGAAATATCAATGAGGTCTATTTCAGTCTGAAGATGAATGACTTTGAATTGCCACCAAATGCAGAATTTATTTTTTAAAACTTGATTTTGGATTGAATTGTGTAGTGCATTGTGTAGATGCTAATGTAAATCAGAAACACATTAAAAGAAATAGAATTCCCACTTCAACTTCAATAGAAATACAATTCAATCCCACTTCCCAACTTCATAGAAATACAATTCAAAATTGTATTGACATATTTTGCAATAAATATAAAATGTTTTTCTTGAGTGATCTCAAAATTCTATTTAAAAAACAAATCACAGGATCTAAACTGTTTTTAATGGCAGTATCAAGTTTTTGCAATTCTACTACAACTTCACTCCAGGGTAGCTGTAAGAAGAAAACATTGATTTGTAAGCAAATGCATTCTGATACATTAATTCTGAATTTATGCTGGGCAGCTTATGCTGGGCAATTGTCCCTAGAACAGTTCTATGGACAGATGATCATATAAAGTAAAACAGTGAACCCTAATCTAAGTTAGCTGTATTAAATAGTATAAAATGCCCAGCATAAAGCATTCAGAATTAATGTGGCAGAATGTAATTACTTATAAATCAATGCTTCCTTCTTACAGCTACCCTGGAGTGAAGTTGTACTAGAATTGCAAAAGCTTGATGCCGCCATTAAAAACAGATAATTCAAGTTAAGTATTTGGAGGAATAGTGAAAAGCAGAAAACTTTAGTAAAGCAAAGCAACTTCAGCTACCACCATCCTAACCATTAATTTGTCCTAATAATTGGAGCAGTTATTAGGGCAAATTAATTTACCTAAAATCAATTATTATTTATAGTTAAAACAAATACTTAACCGCTCTGCTTTGCTCTAATCTTTATGTCAGCTGATTCTTTTAGCCTGTATTTTGGGTATCAGGCTAATTGTATGTGGTACTGTGGCCTTGGGTTCAAGTTTTTATTCTAAATATTTTTTTCTTTCTCTAAATATTCTCATTTTCATTCTCTCTCTCTCCTCTCATCTCTCCCTCCCTCCCACTGTCTTCCTCCTTCTCCCAATCTCTTCATTTATTCATTCATTCTGCTCCTATAAAAAAGGCGAATAAATGGCAATTTAATTATTCTACACAGCAACAATATCACCAAATGAGCTCACATATGCTGGCTTGGAACTCTGAGAGTTGAAGCTCATGGAACTTAAAATTGGCAAGCTGAAAAACAACTCCTTATGACATATGTTGCCTCAGCAAGAGGGTTGCAATGCAGTAGGGAGAAACCATTACAATGGCTGCAAGCACTGGGCCTCTGGCAGGCAACTTAAATACAGCCTGACAAAAAGCTCTATACCCCAGGGATGTTATACTCTTTGAGGGGAAGGTGAAATGCAGCCCACATAGTCTGTCCATCTTCTTCAACCCTTCCATAAGTGCTCCCTGTGTAACAGAAGCTTCCATCCAATGGCTGGGATGCTTACAGATGACTTTTCTGCAGCTCCTGCAGCTCCACAGAAATCTTTATGGCTTTTCTAACCTCCATGGAGTCTGCTGCTGGCCACAGGAGGGCATAAGGAAAGGAAGCAAAGCAGGAGAAGCAAAGGCATGTGTCCATTTAATTTTGCAGTCCAAAGCAAGGAAAGGACGCACATTATCCTATGAAGCAGCTTGTAGTGTTTTGCTCAAAATTTGTCAAAGTGACATCTTTCTGCTTCCTCCCAGGATTTGCATGTCAATATTGAATTCTGTAGGGCAGCTACCAAGACAGAACAAACAGGGAATTCACAAAGCTCTTGGAAGTAGGAATATCTCTAAGTCCTTTTAGAAATAAGAAGGCCAGCTGAATTGCACTCAACCTTTTACAATACTCAGCCATGAATTTTAGTTGAATATAGCCCAATATATTGATGTAATCTGTTTCATCCCTGAAAACAGTTTTCCTTCCCACCTGTCTTCAGCTAATACTATCTGTCACTACCACATGGATAAGAGTAGGCTCCTACAACATGCACATTAAAGGAACTGGCATTGAAAAATAATGCTTGAATAATCACAGTAAAGAATGTTTGGCTGTTGATGTGGTCTAAAAGTCAGCCCTTGACTCTGCAAAAGTTGATAAAGAAGGCAGCTATTGTGTCTTGAGAAAAGTGTTTTGCCTTCCTGAGGGCAGGACAAGAAGTGACAGACAGAAGATTATTAAAGAGAGATCCAACCCACAATTAAGGAGAAATTTGCTGACAGTGAGAACAATTAATCAGTAGAACAGTTTGCCTTCTGGAGTTGTGAGTGCTCCATCACTGGAGGTTTCTAAGAAGAGATTGGAAAGCCATTTTTCCTGAATAACAGGGGCTTCAATCTCCCTTACAATTCTGATATTCTATTTCTCTGTTTCCTAATATTGTGACTACAGAGTTAAAAGCCAAGGAAAAGGATAAGAAACAACAGTTAAGAGGTGGTAGTCAGATTTATAAAGTAATTAGAGCTCTTCAGCAATGGTGTGAACCCTAATCACTGCATTCCAAAATGAAACAGAGAGACAGTCAGACAGATTATAAAAATATCAGTGCTCTGGACCATAAAATACTTTGGCAGAACAAAGGAGTAACAGGCAAGCACGGGGGCACGAATAAAAACCTGTTTTCTCATATAAGTAGTTTTATACTTCTGTTTTTACCTTATTGTCCTAAGCCAGAATGTAAATTATTTTGTGTGAGCTTAATTCAGTTTTTTAAGTTAACCATTTCATTCACTAAGCAACTGAAGAAAAATTAAACACATTGTGATTTATTAGAACACGAGAATTCAGTACTTCCTTTCTACTTTTTTAAAGGCTTTTTTCCTTTTTATCTCTGCAAATCTTCAAGAATGGAAACTTGAAATAATATAAATATTATTTGATGTGAGTAGTATTTGAAGCTTCCATTTGTCCTTGCAATTTCTCAGAATCATAATGGAAAGACCTACTGTAACTATTGCTGTACCTAGAGTAAGCACATTTAAATCAATATCTTAAATTGATTTAAGTTAGCAAATAAGTAACTTGTCTCATTTCAGTATTTTGAGCAGATTTTCTCTAAGTGTGACCAAATTTGGGTCCATACCATAACTCCTTATAAAAAAATCTAGTTATTCTAGTTACAGCTCTATAATTTCTTGTCAGACATCTCCTGAGTTGGATGCAGTTGTTTGCTGAGTCAATTGGGATGTGTGTCTATGGAACACACACACACACACATGCACACATGCACACATACACAGCCTCGTAGCTCCCCATTTTGCAGCCTGAGTCCAGCTTCAGAACTCACTACCAACAGTTGAGAAATCCAAACTAAGCTAAACCAATTATTGATGGCAGGATGCTATGCTGGGTTGGTATATTTGTTTCTTTTGGTTGTTTTTTCTTTGTATGTTTATGCTCTAAATTTATTATCTATCTCAACCTTCCTCCAAACTCAAAATACTCTCCTTTCTTTATGATGTTGGTGGCTCACTGGAGATGCACCTTGCAATCCTCTGCAGCTTATTGTACAGCACTTAGGCAAAAATAGTTACCTATGCCTAACCTAGATGAAATTTCCTCCTGCCACTCGATTGTTCTACGTTACTTCGAGCTACCACATCTGCACTGCAACGTATATATCTACATCTGTACATCTTTGTTGGCATCTAGAGGCTGTTAGGATTTATGCAACTTAAATGTCGTTAACCTAATCCTATTTTTCCCCTTTCTAGACCTTATCTTGCAATTCCCTGGAATCAAGGAAAGAGCACATTCTCTTAGACAAGAGAATTTCTATTGAATCATCCACAGCAGTGATTTAACATTTATAAATCTACCAGAAAAATGCCTGTATGAACAAGATTGCATTCCCTAGTGGTTGGTTGTGTGTGTGTGTGTGTGTGTGTGTGTGTTTGTGTGTTAAATCTAGGGCTACCAAATCTGGACTACAAAAATCCAGACAATTGCTAGATAACAGTAAGATGTTATACAATTTTCTGTATTTCTTTGCTGACTTCTTGGAGCATCTCAGTTTTTATTGGCTCAGATTGGTAGCTATGGTAAATATTTGTATTACATTTTTATATTTATATTTGTAAAGCATTGCAGTACAACAAGAAGTAAATGTTTCCTATGCAACAACTGATTTCATATAGGTACATCACACAACAGTGGAACAACTTTTTTCAGCCAGGGACATATTTGGAACATTGGGAGCAGATGTGGGCTGCTGCATTCCCAAAGGGTTACCATGGAAATCTGCCTATTTAAAATGGGAAGGGCCATCGAGCTGTCAAATCTGAGCAGCAAACTCAGACATGGAAACAGCAAAGAGTTAAGTTTTATGCATCTTCTTGTACCTCCCTGCAGGTATGTAACCCAGATCTAGTATCCTGAACAAAAACATGAATTTTTCAAGAGGTAAATGAACTTCTCAGGATATGCTGCCTTTCTAGGAGATGAAAAGGGATCTTTTAACAGCACTCCAATAAATAAATGGTAAGGACCAGTGGTTTGCATTATGATATTGATCGGCTGATTTGATCAATACCCCACTTTTCATGAAAGAGCTCAAGGGTGCATAGTGTTCTGTCCTCCTTTTTCTCTTACCACAATAAGCCTATGAAGTGAGTTCAGCTGAAAGACACCAAGAACCACCAGATGACCATCCATGGTTGAGGGGATGGAATTGAACTGAGGTGTCCTCATTCCTAGTCCTTACCCCATACTTACCTGCTTCCTACAATAATCTATTTCTAAAAAGTAGGTGGAATAAAATAACCTGGTAAACACAAGAAGGGCATTGGCACTTACTGTTTTCCACAGGCACCAACCAACCTGTCAACTTGAAGAAATTTTCTGAAAGTAAATAACAGGAGCTTTTTCCTGAGGTATCCTTTTATTTTTACAGAGAACAGAAAATAAATGGGAAGCTTGCTCTCTACTTCCCATTCTGTCTGTCTCTGTAAACCATCTCATTTGGCCATTGCTTTGGCTGAACACAACAGTGGTAATTTTTTAAAGCATGGTCAATAGCAAACTTTATTCAACCAGCAGCTTAGTTTTTTGTGCTGTGTGCTTATTGTGTGAAGAGGCACTCGTAATGATATATTTCACTACTTCTCTGTGTGAATTTGAGGTTTATAGGAAGCTAGTGTAACAAATGATAGACGAGCAGTAGTAAATATGATGCCAAAGAGCTTAAATATGAATGTCTTTTCTTTTGAAAAATTTTCATCCCAGATTCCTTTAAATGATGATGGTATTAATAATCACAGGAAAGATGTTACTATGCGCCTGCACACAAACATCTAGTAGTACATAGAAAGGACTGGAGACAAAGTAAAAGATAAAATTCAAGAAACTTAGAAAGAAATAGAAATGGGTGCCAAGTAAATAATTTTCCAAACTACTTCAGAAATATTATTACCGGTATTCTATTTGCTTAAATGTGGAACAAAGGCAAGTCTAAGGCAAGGCATACCATTTTTCCAATGTTACAAATTAGTGTGTTTTCTACTGTTGTGTAAAGATAGCATTTACTGAACTCTGGGGTTTACTTCAAGAGATCTGAAATATATGTTCAGTATATAGTCTTACACACTTACACAAAGTTTTAAAAGTGCTGTAAGTATAGCATCAGATACATTTGCCCAACTATTAGTGTAATGAAAGATTATTGCACTAATAGACAACTGAACTTTAGGAAATAATTGGATCAGCCATCTAGAAGAAGGGTGAGGGGGGCATCTTAGCTTCCTGTGCAATAATTCCTTACATTACTGCCCAACCCAAAGTGACAAACCCTTGAGACCTTTTGAGATGCTCCGCAGCCTCAGCGCAGGCTGATGTTAGCAGTGACTCTTTCTGGTTCAAGATAACGCAACGATGTATTCCCAACACAGCAAGCCCCTCACCATGTTTACCTGTCGGGGGCCACCGGAGCGACCAGGTGGACATACGTGGGGGATCGCAGGTACCTCATCACCCTGGGGGTGTAGTCCGTCGCAGCTCTGCCCTCCATGTCCCAGCCACTAGCAAGCAAAGAAGCAAGTAAGCAAGAGAGACCAAAGTTGTCCTAGAGTGTCCAGCGAGAGGAGCGGTCAGCAAGAGCCACAGCACGCGCTTACCCAGCGGCTAATCCTACTTGTAGTCTCCGCAGGACCATGACCTATGTACACCCGGTCCGGGATAGAGGCGCCCCCATTTGCCATCTGTGCCCCCCGAACTCTGTTCCCCCTTCCTAAGCCACGCCTCCCCCGTGGAAGCTCCGGGTCTCCTCCACCTACCTTGAGCCCCCGGCGCCGTCGGCCGGGAGCCGCGCCAAGCACAGGAAGAGAAGCAGGCTACCGATCAGAGCAAGCAGGGCAAGGACCGGCCGCATCATGCGCTCTCCCGCCTGCAGCTGCCGGGGCAGCTGGACGGCGACGCGACCCGAAAGCTCCAGAAAGAGCGAGGAACGGAGGATGAAGAAGCGACGGCGATGGCAGCCCCCCTCTGCAGTGATGGCAACCCAGTCAGGTCGGCGGCAGTGGCGGTGGTGGGTAAAGGAGGGGCGGCGATGGCCCGCCCAGGGTCGCCTCCTCCTCTTTGGCCGCGCCGCACCGCCTCCCCAGCTGCTTCAACTCGCGAGGGGCGACCACCGCCAGTCCGCCTCGGTGGCAAGAGATTCGCCTTCTTCTAGGTCTGACGAAGCCAAGGGGAGGGGAGCACCTTGTCCCAGCCCTGCGAGCATCCCTTGGCAGCCCGCCTCCATTTCTCTCCCCCGCGGTCTCTCGCTCGCTCTTCTCCTGTCTACACCAGCGCCTGGAGGG
>JANHZT010002483.1:105018-116979 GCA_032468215.1 Stegonotus admiraltiensis
GATGATCTCACCCAGCGGCTTCACATAAATGTTGAACAGGAGGGGCGAGAGGACCGACCCCTGCGGCACCCCACAAGTGAGGCGCCTCGCAGTCGACCTCTGCCCCCGTCAACACAACTAATAAGTCATTAGTCGGTGATAATATGAATAGAATTCAAAAGTATTTCTTATTCTAGGTATGCCACCCTGATACGAAATATAGTTAACAGGGGAAAGGGAGGAAGGAAAGGCATTTTCCATTAAAAGTACTGAATGCACAAGGAGCTGGATAAAAGAAACATGAACAAAAAGACAACTGCACAAAGAAAAAAAGGTAATCATATATAACTAGATACTTCATGCAAACGAATGAAGAACTAATTGATATAATTGAAGAGAAAATGAAAAATAACTTAATTTTGTAAAGTTAAAAGAATGAAGAGATGGAATCAGATACATCTACAGAAAGATTATTTAAAAGTCTGGTTTGTGGGGCTGAATAAAAGAGAATGGCAAGATGTGTGATGATTGTAGTCAACATTTAACTGTATTACAGATGGTCTTTGACTTACAATGATTCATTTAGCAACCATTCAAAGTTTCAACAGCACCCAAAAAAGTAACTTTCAACTGTGACAGTATTGTCACAGTCATGTAATAAACTTTTGAGCATTTGGCAACTGGCATATATTTACAATGGTTGCAGCATCCTAGAGTTATGTGATCACCAACTGTGACCTTCCCAGCCAAGCCAGCTTCTAACAACCAGTCAAGGAGACAAGGTTGATTCCAGGGGCGGGTTTTAAAATCCGTCACTACCAATTTGCTCGTGGACACTTGTGCATGCATGCCACACTTCTGAGCATGCACAGAAGCTTCTGCGCATGGGAAGTAGTGTCTGGGTGGGTGGGCAGAGCCTCCCACTGCCGCCGCTACCGGTTCGCCCGATCCAGGGTGAACCGGTAGCAACCCATCACTGCTTGATTCGCTTCACAACTTTGGCACAAAATGTCATAAAATTGTGTGAGGCTCAGGTAACATCCTCCTTGCTTTAGCAATGGAAATTCTGGTTCCATAAGTCAAGGACTACCTGAATAGCAGGAAATCATTATTCAGCACAAGTGGAGCAAAGGTACTATTTCCTACGCCTGTCAGTACACTGAAGAAAGAAAAATGAAAGCCCCAAGTAAATTAAAAGTTAATGAGCAGTTACTAACAATACTTATTTGAACCAAATGTTTCCAAGTGTTGAAAATGTATGAATATTTTTAATGTACCCTAATGTGTGATGCATTTCAAAGAAATATTTTGTGCAATATTCCTGTCATGGAAATACTTTTTTGTTTTTGTGCAATGACCTGCTTTAACTTGCCGAAAAATGTTTAATTGTATAAGCCGATCTGTGTCTTTAATAATGCTTATTAAAAATAAGCACAACCACATCAGCAACAGATTCTTCACAGAATTATCCCACTGATCAGCTTCAAGGTTACATTCTGAAAGGCAAATGTACAGTGTCATCTGAAAAGCTTTGCTATGTAAACAGTTGGAAATGATTTGATTTCAATTTTTCTGCTGTTTCCTTTTGGAAAAAAAACAAAACCACCCACATATCTTTTCAGTAGTATTGGCAGTGATTGTGAAAATGCATCTTGGGGAACTTCAAATGTACGAACAGATTCTTTCCATCTGAAATACTTTAAAACAAGAGTAAGTGAGAATAGATATATTCAGAAGGCTATTGATAATAAAAGTGTAAGAAAAAATGCGTACGGTCATATGTATTAAAGACATATATTAAAGGTAATATAATGTTTTGCAAATCTAAAGATACCTTATAGGATGACAACAATTAAGCATCCACAACTGCAAATGAACCTGTGAAATTGAATTATGAACAAGCTGTGATTTTGAAAACTAGTTTGACTTCATTTTCAAAACTGGCCTGAAAGTTCCATTTTTCTCCGAAATGTCAGTAATAAATAACTGCAATTCAGAGCACAGCAGCCAAAATTATAGAAAGACATCTGACTACAGATTTTCTGTTCTTCTGTAAAAATGACTTAAAAAATAAAACATCAGCAGCTCAGCATCATATAGAACATCTTTAAATTTCTCAATGTGAACTAAAGTCAATATAAGATGAAACTGATGAGTTACTGTAAAACATTAGGAAACCTGGGCAGAATGCACCAACACAATTGCCAAGCTGAAGGAAAAAGGAAAAGCTACATCAGAAACTTCATCTTTTTATATCCTTTAGTAACAAAGGATTCTAAGTTTTCTCTTTTCTAGTATTTTTCAACTTGAACTTTTAAAACACATGGACTTAAAATCTCCAAATTTCTTCAGGCAATATGGTAAGGAATTCTGAGAGCTGAAGTCCATGCATCTTAAAGTTGCCAAGTTTGAGAAACATGCTCTATTCAAATATCAATCTATCCTTTGACTGTGGCTGATTTACACATAGTTATATGAATCCTTTGTTTTCAGTTTGCCATAAGTGAACTCCGCCTGCTTTACTTAGTGTTAAATGTGTGACTCAACACTAAGTCTTAATCCTATAAAACAAGTAACAATCCAATGTCCTCTGTTTCTGGGAACAGGAAATAACCATTTCCCCAAAATAAGACCTACCCTGAAAATAAACCTAGCTTGATTTTTAAGCTTGCCTAATCTAAGCCCTACCCTCAAAATAAGACCTAGTGAAGATCGTCATCAGCTAGGGAGTGGGTGAACATGGCCAGCACCAGAAGCGGAGGGGGTGGGGGCCAATGGTGTCTGCAGCCTGCACAGTGCAAATGAGTTGATTACCTGTCCAAGCAGCAGGCAGAGGCGGGGGGAGGCAGGTGATCTGGACATGCCACGTGGGCTGTGGGAAAGCAGAGTGTCAATGGGCCATAGTAGTTGGTGGCTGCAGGAGGCTTGTCTTCACATGGTGGCACAGGAAGCAGATGGAGACAGAGGCATGGGGAAGAAGGCAGGTAATCCCAACGCTTCTGCATAGGCCACAGGCAAGCCTGAGAGATGCAAAGGCAAGTCTCCCAAGGCCGGCTGCCTACTCCTTCCCACCATCACTTGGCTTGCCTGTGGCCCATGCAGTGCATCCATGTTGTGTGCCTGCCCACCACCACACCTCTGCCTCTTTCTGCTGCCAGTGCCACAACACAAAGATGAGCCTACCATGGCTGTCCACCTGCTCTGACCCAACGACTCTCATCTTTCCACAGCCCATGCGGCACATCTGGATAACATGCCTCCCCCCATGCCTCTGCCACCGCCTGCTGCTTGAACAGGTAATCAACTCACCTGTGTTGTGCAGGCTGCACAACCCCAAATTGTGCCAACCAATTGGCCAGCAGGCTGTAGCTGCTGCCGGACATTGGCACCCATGTGTTCTCTGTCTTTTATATGTGTGCTGGGGTGGGTGGGGCTCCCAGTTCAGCTGATCACCCTGAAATCATGTTTCCCTGAAAATAAGCCCTAGTGCTTATATTGGACACCCCTCCCCCCCAAAGGCCCGGTCTTATTTTCAGGGAAACACGGGTAGCAAAATCATTAAAACATAGGGATGTAGATTTAATGATTTATTGGAAATGCAGTTTTCTGGAATAAAATATTTTTGTTCTTAAATTATGTCCAGAAAGACATTCCAAGTACTGTATGTGTTGAGAATCAAAAATGGTATTATTTAATGGGATGTTCAAAATGATTTTTTTAAAAAGAAAACACCTTAACATAGTCATTTGTTTAGTGAATGACATCTCCAGTTTAATGACAGCAGATATTAGAACCAAATATTTATATCCAAAAAACACCTGGAGCAATTCCAAGTTAGACCAGATAAAAATTAACAGCATGAAGAAGATATATGTAATTAGTGTTAATACATTGAAGAAAACAAAGACATCAGTCATTAACAAACTTTCCCCACCCATATTGCTCTTCTCTGTACTAATTCAGAAACCTGTTTCAAACAGCTGCCAGGATATTTTGTGTGACTGATGAAATGGTTAAAAGAAGACACAAGTAATTATTGCAAAGATACAATTGATTCCTCTTGAAATCTTTACATACAAGTGAAGGCTTTTTGTGGTACTTTATCCTAAATCTTTCTACAACATGAGATAAACAGAGCACCTTTCATCATATTATTGTAGAAACAAATTTCGATTAAATACAGTATCTGAACAGTGGAAACACGGTTTTTTTAATGTAGTTTTAATGCACTTTTCCTTAAACTCACATAAGGATTTGACCCAAAGAATTAAGACCATCACATAGATTTAGCCAGTAGTTGCCCCATAGGTTCTACAGCCCAAATGCTGTGTAGCAAAGGTCCTTAATCCCATGAGCCACAAATGGAAATGTTCCCTCCCCCTTTTTTTAATATCCCCTGCAGATCACACTTCTGAAGTCCAAAGGCACCCTGAAAAGCAATGATTTGTTCATAAAATAGAAAGGTTATGGTTCTGATGGGTGAAATGCTACCGGTTTGCTCTGGTTCAGACCAACCAGTAGTAAAAAAAATGCTTTAAAAAGTAAAAAAAAGTTCCAATGATCATGCGGCACAGCTGTGATAGTCGGAACCGTTTTTTACTTTTTTAAAGCATTTTTTTTACTACCGGTTTAGGCATAATAGGTAGTAAAATAGGGTACAATAGGTAGTAAAAATGCTTTAAGAAGTAAAAAAAAGAAAAAAAGGTGGCCACGGCCATCCAATCACATGACACCCAGCCATGCCCACCAGGCCACGACCACAGAACCAGTAGCAAAAAAAATTTGCATTTCACCACTAATTTCTGATTAGGAATTCTTAGCACCTATCCCCACAACAATGAATAGGCAAAATATTAACAGCTACACTTTTTTTTATATTGTCATTCTCCTACTATCCACTCTTTGTTTACTACTGGAAAAATACATTTTAAAAGTGCAACTTTTGGCTGCCAAATATTGCTTTTGAATTTAAATATTTTGATAGCCTATGTATATTGCATTGCTTTGGAAGAAAAGTTAGATTTTTATTTCCCATCAGCAGATTTTAATCTATTTGATCAAATAAAGTTTTTTCCTTACAAAATATAAATTCTAAGATTCCATGAACACTTGAACTAATTGTTAGGGCAGTGTTTCATTTTGGAAATAACTGTGAAAAGTAAATTTTGAGACATGGAAATGGGAACTTGCTTGCAACTCTTTAAAATGCACATCTGGTCCTAGCATGGGACTAGATGTGATCTTATCTGCAACAAGATCTTGGGAAAGATATAGCTGCTTTAAAAGAGTTGCAGACAACTGTGGCAGTCACACTCCCATGTGCTCCAAGGTTACTTTTCTGGAATTGAAACTAAAGTTTTACCCAGCCTTCCTTTGCTTCTTTGAATCCTGCTCTGCAACTTTAACCTCTGCTCTGCTGTTTAACCAGAAGGGTTAAAATAATTAAGAACCATTTAACATCAGCATGCTACACCAAAAATTGACTGTGTTTACATTGTTTTTCATTAGATAACTAGTGGGTGATAATGCTTTCATACATTTTTGTATATAATTTTTTTTGATACAAAAATGCTTTTTTGACAGTTATTTAAAAATAATGTTGAACTTAAATGTTCCTTTTAAAAATTATTCTGGAGTTTAGGAGGTTTGGATTTGCAGAGATATTGCATTTATCTGCTTGTTAACTGTTTCCAGTTATGAATTACTCTATATTTAAGACTAATTTCTATTATTTATTTCTATTTATTTTCTCTTCTATTTCTAATTTCTATCATTCATTTACATTGTTGTTATTATTTCAAAGTGATGCTTTTAAAAATTATTCGTATTCAATGCAAATAATTCTAATGAATGTTAAGTTTAAGATTGGTTATAAACTCTAAGCATGAAATGAAAATTTACGAATGCAATGTTGTTAACAAAGAAAAGAAAACTCTTTTCATTACTCAGGGGCCTTCTTAAGCATCATCTAATAACATAGAAAGAGGCTGTCACAAGCGTCTTCCAACTATTTTCAAATGCTGCTCAGTAGGTGGTATCATCTGGCCAGGTTCTAATGCTAACTAAGCTTATGCTTGGTTAGAATGTGGATGTGTAATCACCAAGGAAAATAGCAAGGTTGTAGCCCAGCCTTGGAAGATTAAAAACATCCTAAAAAAGGCAGTGGTAAGCTGTTTCCATAGTATTGCCAGGAAAACTACATAGTTTTGTTCCAGGTTGTCACTACTAATTGACTCAAAGCTGCCTTTACCTTCAAGGACAGGTAAAAAGATTTCATGAGCACAATCAGGACTTACATTTCTTAAGTAAAGTTTAGCCAAATAGGCTAGTGCAATAATCTCAATTCAATAATCAAGTATGATTTAAAATGATGAATGGGAATTTCTGAATAACAAATTCCAATCTTACTCAACTTCTGCTGAGAGGTGTGACCAAAAGCATATTAAACAGCTTCAAAAATAAGACTAAAATTTCATATAAGCCCTTGGGAGTATGTATGTGACAAAATATCATGATCTGTGTTGATTTTATTTTGTCCCATAATTTCCAGATCGGACTTGGTAACATGAAGGATTTGACTGTTACTCTGAAAAAGCACCATGATTACAAAGTTTGCTTTAATCGTCCTTTTCTACAATCACTTCTCCGTGAAGCACTTTCCTTCTTTGACGTAGCATGTGAAAGTACAGTTGTGGAAACACTAAAAAAAGCCAAAAATAAAACAAGTTAGACTATGTTGAAAATAAAATGTGCAACCAAACTTCAGTGCACTGAATTGATCGAATATGGAACTGAATCTTGGATAAGTAAATTGATTAGAATGATCCAAATCTGAAAGTCCAAGAATTGTTTTTAGCTTACTGTATATTAGTCTTTGATAAGATTTTATTACTATTTCAAAATGATAATTTTGAATTAATATATTCATTAATAATTCAATAAATAACACTTCATAGTATTTCACTAAATAGTTATTTCAATATATCACGTTGAGCATTTGGGAAGACAATAACTTCATGTTCCTGATTTATAGTGAAGACATGCTGAGAAGGAAGTCTAGGTTTTGCAAATCCAGTACATTTGGAACATCTGAAATATACTACTGATCAATCTAGTGCAGTTTTGTCTACTCTGGTAAATAGCAGCTCTTCATGATCTCTGGCTCACTAAAAATTTTTCCAGGCTAATCAAAATCCTTTTTAATTCTAGATATCACACCTAAGAAGTTATGATGCCTGACAGAATTTCACTGGAGACTCATGTTTTATTATTAAGCGGTAGTTAATTTTAAATGAGTATAACATTCATAGCATTCTTTAAAAAGTAGCCCTATACAACAAAAACAATTCTTTCTATATATATATATTCATTGAAACTTACATGGTATATAAGAGGCCATGATGATGAGCAGAAAATAGTAGTAGTCAAAAGACACATTGTATTTGTTAGGAAGTCTCACTGAAAACATGCCTGATCTCTTCACATAGGGTAATGCTGCATATATTGTTAGAAGCTCACCAACAACTCCTACTGGATATAGGATGATGAAAAAATTGTACCTGGAAGAAACAGCAGATAAATTCCTTGTCTTCTGCTTTGCAATACACAACTAGCAAATGAAAGATCAACCAAAAGTCTATGTGCATTTATCTAAAATAAGTTCAGTGTAGAATGGTTTGTCATGTGAAAAATATATTTGCATTCAGCATAATGTAGTGTTCTAAACATTGCTTTAAATATGTATGTATTCTGGTGGGCAAGCCAACAACAGAGTATCTTTTTCCGGTATCCATATTATTTTGAAGTCCTGCCTGAAAACCTGCTCATAGGGAAGTCAGTGGGGAAGGGTCTTGCGATCAGACCCACTAAAGTGTCCTGGATTTTTTTTTTCCTTTTAGGGTTAGATTCTAGGTAAAAAGGAATCATTTCACCCAGTTCCAATCACTGTTCATCTACACCACTCCTGCACTTTCTTTGGTGCCTCGGCTGTCCCAGCTTCTCAGCAACCATAATGGCTGCCTCTTCTCCTCATCGTGGATGAGAGGGAAGAAAGCCCTGGATCAAGTGGGAGAGTTGCGACTCACCGCGACCTGCAGGGCGCCCCTCTTTTCTTCACCACCCTACAGGGTGGCTTTAGCTGCTTTTGGAGCCGTCCAATGGGGAGAACTCGGCGTGGAACCATGGAGACTCATTCCTTGCATTCGATCTCGCCGCGATGCCATCCAGAAGTCTTCAACTAAAGTGTCATGCTTGCATGTGAGGAACTGCCTTACCCCACTGGGAATAACCTGTCTCACTCATTCCAGCAAAAGGATTTTAGCTAGAGGGATCCAGAAGAAGAGCCTTTTCTACTGTAGTCCCCATCATCTGGAATATGCATTGCCACTTGGGCCGGGTCTCACACCCCGGCCTTCTGGAAATGCATTGCCACTTGTCCTGGGGTCATGACTGGGGCCTACAATATTAGGAGCATCTGATGAGATAAAAAAAATCTTTTCCTTCAAGCTTCCCATCATGTTGGTTTTTAATTTTATTTTTAAACTTTTTATTCTATTTTAATTGTTTTTGCACTTAACTTTTATTATATTGTAAACTGCCCAGAGTTGCTGTATTAATGAGATGGGCAGCTAGGAATCCAATAAATAAATAAAAAATGTGGATGCTCATAAAACGACTTCAATCACTATCACTATCATTCTCCCTTATAGATACCCCTGCTTACTTGAAATATAACTGCATAAAGGCAATGGTAAAGATTTCCCGTGTCCAATCATGTCTGATTCTAGGGAGTGGTGCCCATCTCCATTTCTTAATGGAGCCAGTGTTATCTGAAGACGTTTCTGTGGTTATGTGGCCAGCATGGCTATATGTTGAAATGTATGGAACTCTGTTACTGTCCCACTGAAGGGCATACTGTAATAATGTACTATCTACTCAGAAATAGGCTTTATAAATTCAGCAGATCTATAAGAGTTTTACTGAATCTTTGTATCAGATAGAAAACTTTTTATTCTCACCAATAAGAGATTTTGAAGATTCGTAATCTAAAATGTTCTAAAATTTATTGCTGTTGTATTTTTTCCTTATTTACTTATAATTTTTTTTGTTAATTTATTCATTTTTTTCTTCTTCATCTTTTCTTCCTATAAGAGCCTGAGGCCTTAGATTATAGTGACACTTATAAATTTAACTTGGAGGATATGCTCTAATGGTTTAGGATGGCATTAAAAATGCTAGGTTGAATGTTTTAAAAATGAACTAAGGAACAGCAGTCAAGCAATCCCCACAGCTATTTCTTCTAGGCAACTATTGATGTTATATGGATAAAAGCTCACAACTAAAGAAATAGCATCTTGGGAAATGCTAGGATGAATTTTAAAAAAAATAAAAGACCAGCTGCTTTGAAAAGCACTGCCTTATTTACTTGTTGTCAAGTCACACACTGAAAACCTTCAAAAGGATATGAAAATACTTGAAGAGTTTTCATGCAAGATACAGCATGCAAATGTACTCTCCATAAAATAAAACCTCTCTTCAACTCATGCTGGAAAAAGCAAGGAGACAGTTACAAAAACTGCACAAAGGGCATTCCATGAGGAAAATAGTTAAGATTTAAAGCAGCAGCCCCAGAACCTGAAAACTTCATTAAGATTTAATAGACTTAGAGAATATATAGGTCAACTGGAATGGACAACAAGAGGTCCAAAAATGCCTTGAAGGAGAAACCAATTATTGCAACTTTAACTATAAAAACTGCAAATCAATAAAGTGTAGGTTAAAATCATACCTATGCAAAATAAAAATTGCAAAACCAAAATTTGAGAATTTAAACCAAAAAGTCACTGAACCAAAAAGTCTTTTTATACCCACTTAGAAAAAGTTCAGATTAGGGCTATCATTTTCATTTCATATAAGAATGGCTGCCATCTAATTGTCATACGGATTTTTGCAATTCTATTTTAAATTATAGTTGTCTTTGTTCTGTGATATTCAGACAACTCGCAGAATTTCTGATTTACGCTCAGAAGAGCTCAGTGCTTGACTGTTATTGTCATTATGCATTTTATTACGTTTCAAAAAAATTTTTTGGTTAATGAACTACTCTAGTGCTATTGTATGTGTTATCTTCTGAAAAATAATATGAAAATTGTTTTAGCCTTTTACATGTCTGCAGTCCTGTAAATCAGGTTTAGAATTTAAATTCTGTACGCTCACAAGGAACTTTCCAGCAAAACAATGTTTATTTCTACAACGAAGGATATTTGTGGGGGAGAAAAATCAGCAAAGTGGTCTTTTACTCCATTGAAATGTTTGAAAATTTAAATTGCTAATTTACTGGCATTCATACTTAGCACTTTTTATAATTTATTGCTAGTTACTGCCATTTATGTAGTATTGTAATGATGTATAGCAATATTAACATTTAACTGAACACGTAGTACAGCTTGATGGAAAATGATCCTATCTTCCTAAAGAGACCCAAGTTCAATTCTCTATTCAGCTTGGAAGCTCTTCATGAAATTCAATTAATTTTATGTTAGTTAAAATAAAAACCTGATTTACCTTGAGAAGAAAAAAAATGCCCCAAATGTTAATTGTGTAGGCCTTTGCAAAATATACTATTATGATTGAATTTTTAAAGTGAAAAACACATTTACTGGATGGACATAAAAAGCAACATACTATAATCACTATCATTATGTCCAGAGCCTCAGTTTCAGTCCATATACTCTGTGAAAACCAATATGGCTATTGAAGGAGAAATTACCTGGAAGAAAAGCTCATGTTGAATATGAATAGAATATTTGAAATTTAATTTCTCTAATAAATAATTTTTTAGATATGACATGCCTTTCCAGAAACCATACCGTATGTATTCCTATTTATCTTCTTTTACATTTAATTCCAGCAAAATAATGGCCCAAAATGGCAGAACAAAAAGCCTCTTACAAATTTTACAATAAGCAACATTTTTCATTACAATATGCAAAAATTGAGGACACCTTAAATGGTACACTGACTATCTAATAAGAATCAGGAAATATACAATTTGTAATGAGAAAGCCAGTTTGGTGTAGTGATTAAGTTGCTGACCTAAAAATCAGGAGACTGGAGTTCTAGTCTTCACTTAAAGATGAAAGCCAGCTGAGTGACCTGAGAGAGTTACTCTCTCTCAGCCTAACCTACCTCACAGAGTTGTTGTATGGAAAACAGGAGGAGGTATTTATAAAAAATTATAAATGCGGGATAAAAATCTAATAAGGAAATTAAAATAAATTCAATATTCAGTCTTTTTAAAAGACACATACAAACACACCTTAGGTATATTAATAGCATCAGCAAAGAGAAAGTTAATGAAAAGTTACAGAATTCTGCTTTTAAAATACATCCAGTTCTAAGAATTTACACTGTGTTTCAAGCACATCAAATCACTTTATAGACATACAAGAAAACTCTAAAAGCAAATTTCTTCCTTGCTGATTAGGCATGCATGAAAAGCATGCCCAGAACAATGAGAAACTAAACTGCAAGGCATTCTCCACCTGGCCCATTTTATGAAGTATGGCAAATGGTTGAGCATATTGAATGTGTAGAAGGAATATCGAGTAATCTCAGTCACAGTCCAAACAACCAGAAAAAGAATAACACTCTCCTCATTCTGGATCTGTGGAAGTATAAAGAGCCAATGTTTCCTTGAATCCTTAGAAGCACAACAGACTCTCAGATAATTCACCAAAGTCAATATAGTTTAGGACGAATATAGACGCGGTCTATATTTTAGTCTAAGTGAGTAGGTTACTATTAAACAGAAAAAGATGTAGAAGCATAGAAATGATATTTATTTATTTATTTATTTGACTTCTATACCGCCATTCTCCAAAAAAGGACTCAGGGCGGTGTACAGTCAAAATGGAAAAGGATATAAAGTTACAATTAGTTTCAAAGATACATAAATAACTTAACCTCTAATTAAGAACCCCA
>JANHZT010002483.1:152192-164121 GCA_032468215.1 Stegonotus admiraltiensis
TATCAAAAGCCGCTGAGAGATCTAACAGGACCAGGATAGAGGAACAACCCCTATCCCGAGCCCTCCAGAGATCATCAGCCAACGCGACCAATGCCGTTTTAGCTTTCAACATCCCCATAATCCTTCCCCACCTCTGTCTACAATTACTTATGTAGCCTAATAGCTCAGTACTTGGGGTGGGTGGTCGGTGGGGAGGGAGGAAGGACTGGCATCCTGCCTGATTTTTCCATGCTTTGTGAACACTGCAGTGCTATTAGACATTTAGTGTTGCTTACAGTTGGCTGTGATTTAAAGTCAGGACTCTCTTTTCCTGATTTATTTGCCTAGCCAGAATATACTGTAGCTTTCTGGAGTTTCATATTTCTGAGTCTTTCTACTTTTCACTTTTTGTTGCCGTGTTGCATGATTGCTAGAACTAGTTACAACACTACTGGCATTATGGTTTTTGCTGTTAGTGATACTGTACATGTTGGTTACTTGCTGGGGCTTGCGACCAGCTGTTCCTATGGGGAAAGGCTGGGATCTTCCCTTGGCTGAGCTGAGTTCTGTTCCTTCAGCTCTTTCCAGGGCACAAATTCCTTCTTTTTTGCTATTAGTGCCACACTTTCTTTTCAGACACCTTTAAAAATAGAGCCAAACTGTTAAATAAAGGAAGGTCAGGCAAGTAGGTAAAGGAAGAACAGGGGCACAAACAACTTTTTTTGCTGTGCATCTTTCCTCTCACACTATTAAAACGCACAAGCTTAATTGTGACATTTCTGACTTTCCCCACCTTTGCTGTGACGAAGCTGGATTGTTTGCAGGCAGCCTTGCCTGTTACTAACTGAGTCATTCGCTTTGCTACTGACAAATCCTTTCACAGTTCCCATAAACCATGTGAGAAAGTCTTTTATCTCCTAGCACATTTATTCCTTTTAGAAAATAGCAATCAGAGAAGAATGAAGCTATGATGTCAGTGCTGAACTAAACTAACACACATAATGGAACTACAGAATGGTCTGACATCAGTTCTTGGGAATTTGGTAAAATCAGAAAAGCATTAGTGTGTAAGCACCTTATGAGCAATGCATAATTACCAGAAGTCAGTATGTGTTTGTCAAAAACAAGTATTTTCCAGGTTTGTAGCTTTCATAGAAAATTATGGAAATGCTGAAGACATATCTTTATTTCAGCAAATCATTTCACATTGTATCTCATTATATTCTGATTAGGCAACTAATAAAATGGAGCTGGATAGGATGACAATTATGTGGACATAAATAACTCACTTGAAAATTATATTCAGTTCACCAGATCAAATTGGAGTGGAAGCTGGGAAGCTGTATACTGATTTCTTTTTGCCCTTCTGATTTCCTCCTCTGGGTCCTTTCAGCCCATTAAATTGCTATTCTTCCTAACTGGCAGCCATCTGCCAGCAGATCTAAAAGTCACAGTAATATTTTGGCTGGTGGTGGGAAGATACTGGACATTTGGAATGCAGTAGGACTTTAGATTAATCTCTGATGTAAACTTATTTTCCATTGTAAACATTTGTTACTTGGTTCAGTATTCTTTCATTTTTTGTTTCTGCAGTGAAATCTGAAAAGAAAACGGTACAGTTTAGTGATGAAATTCAAGTTGAAACAATTGAACCAGAACCTGAACCAATGTATATTGATGAAGTATGTACAAAATCCAACCATCTGTAAAGAATGTATGAAGTACTGTCTTTTGATTTCAGAATTGGCTGAGTGCTCTCAATAGATGAAAGAACTAAAAAAAAAAAACCCTCAGCCAAAATTTCTTCTGTTTTAAGCATATTAATGCTTAGCTTTTATTTTCCCCCTATTGTTTCCCCTTAGTAGCATCTTCCTTGCTCTTTAATTGAAACATTAATAAACATACGTGCTGGGAAGAAAATAAAATAGAAACTAATAATTAGAGTTGTGCATGCTTCAAAAATTATTCTGAAGAAATGGTTCAGAATTCACACCAGCACAGCACTTCTCAATTTCTCGCTCATTCAGCTCTTTTTAGCTTTCTCAGCTCAGTGTGACTCTTAAACAATTCACATAGAAACTGAAAAGAGACCTGAATAATGGGAAGTACACACATTTTTCCCTGAATCTTTTCTTGTTTGAGTACAAAGATTTAATATTTTACCTCATCTATTGGCTCATACTCAATTATTACTTCTATGGTCTACTGCTTATTCCTATATATAGATTTATTTATGGAATGGCAAACAAGTCAAATATTTATCAAAAGTCAATTGTTGTTCTTTTATTTGCATTTTTATTGTATTATAAGTTACCCAGAGTTGTTTTGGATTGTGAAATGGGTAGTAAATAAACAAATAAGCAAATAAATATCTGTTTTCATAAATATTACATAAAATGATTTAAATATTTTAAGGTCCAGTTTCTTGTTTCATTCCAGTAGTTACCTTTTATACCAAAAGATTTGGAAAATGCATGATTTAGAAGAATTTAATGAATTTGTGCCACGTTATATTTGTGCATTTCACTACTCCCTTGTTTCATTTTATTTGCTATTCAATCACTAGGTGGTGGTGTTGCTATAGTTAATGACTACCGGTAGCAATCAGGTTTCTATTGTATTGCTTCTTAAAGATTTCTAAAATAGCTTATATATGTTCAAATGCTCTGTTTGTATTAATGATAGTGTAATTGGAAATTATTCATAGTATTGTGAATTCTTTATATTTCTGTAAGTCACCCAGAGTTACTGAGAGTGAGTGGATGGCATTAATATATACTTACTTACTTACTTACTTACTTACTTACTTACTTACATACATACATACATACATATGAAATGTTATTTTATTTTAGGCTGGTTAATAGATTTGTTGAGGTTATTAATTAATACATTTTAAAATTATATTTATAGTTGTAGAACAATTGTATAAAATTTAATTTGAGCAGTATTTCTTTAACTCAGTGATACTTATTAATTTTTTTACATGAATATATTAAAATGTATGGTGTCAGTTTATACAGTTTATTTTCTACAAAGGATATTGTAGAACTTCCTAGTTCATATAAACATATGTTTCATTGAAAGAAATGTGGTGTGAAAATACAACTGCATTATTAAACCTACTTGCAACCGGCTTGATAGTACTGGTACTGCTCTCTCTTAAAAGTCAATATTTGACTATTTGGCATATAATTTAATGTCATTGAAGAAAATGGTACTATATAATCCATGAGAACCAGGTGGTATAGTGGCTAAGATGCCTGGCCAGAACCTAGAAGACTGAGAGTACTAGTTCTACCTTGGCACAAAGCCAGCTGGATGATCTTGGGAAGCCTATAGTTTCCAGGAACGAAGAGTACCGTAACTTGAAAGCATACCCCCTCCTCCCCAAAAAATCCCTGATAACTCATATATAGAACAATGTATTTATTTCTGCATGTTGCAATGAGGTTTGATCTTCTGGGTTTTTTTAAGTCAACAGGCATCTCCATGCCACATGACAAACCTTTTTGCATTTAAATGGACTTTTAAAATTAAATTCTAATCTCTCAGGGCAATTGAGGGTAGAAGAAAAGGATTCCATTTTGAAGGAAAGAAAAAAAATCAAGTATAGTCAAGTTGTTGAACATACCTCATGCTGTTACAAATGAAGAATTTTATGTTCTAGGATAAAATGGACCAGCTGTTGCAAATGTTGCAAAGTGCAGATCCAGCAGATGACGAGCCAGACCTTCCAGAGCTGGTCCATCTTGAAAGTAAGCTTCCAAATGCTACATAACAATGTCACACAACAGACCTCCTACCTAAAAACCTCTTTAAAAATTGTGCTAAACTAAGCTACCCCTACCATTTCTGCAAAACTAGCTTTCTTTAACTGTCTTTTTAAATATTTTTATTTGTTTATTAATTCAGTGAAAGAAACAGTGCTTAGTTCCGTTGTCTAATAACATCATTTATCTACAGCACTTGTTTATTTGTTTGAGATGTTATAGAATAAGGAATCTGGAAGTAATACAATGTTAACGTTTATAACAGCTGGAGCAAATAAAGCATATTAATATCTCTATTTCTAGCAATGTGCCATCAAATGGGACCTCTCATTGATGAAAAGCTAGAAGATATTGACCGGTAAGAATAGCAGTAAGCTTAGTATCTTACAGTAGGGATTGGCAGCCTTTTTATGCCAAAGACATCACATAACATTGGAGGGGGACAGGGAAAAAACTACAAGGTTTTGAGGCTATATCACAGCCATGGGCAACACTGGCTTTCAGAAAAATTTTTTTGCAGGTTTATAACTATTTTAGAGTTTATACCACAGTTTACATTTCTACACAATATTTTTTTTAATGATATGTGTTAATGTTATTTAGCTTTTTTAATAGTAGCCATTATTGCTTCCATTTTCCCATTTGAGAAGACATACAGTTGGCTACTTGAGAATCAGGCCACATATTCACTACTTTTGATGGTCAACTTTTTTTTTAAGGTATTTTCATCCTGTGACTATTCTTTACTTGTTTAAGAAGGTTGGAAGGTTTTTGCTTGCTATTAGGTAGCAAAAGAGTTATATCTGCTGCGAACTCCGTGTGCCTTCAGGAAGTGTATCCAGCTAGTAAACATTCAATTCCATCCAGTTGCCCCAACTCTACCCCGAATTAAGAGATTACAGGGTCTTAAAAAGAGAGTTAGGAGGCAAGAGGGTTGTCCTTCTGTAAAAGCCTATTACTAGTAGCTTTGTGCTTCTACTTTGGACTTGCAACGGAATGATTTTTATTTCTTATTAACTGATAAGCTGTTAACAAATAATTCACCATGCAATCTTGTATTTAAAAAATATTACTTATTTTTATTTGTTTCACCCAGGAAGCACTCAGAACTTTCGGAACTCAATGTAAAAGTAATGGAAGCCCTCTCATTATATACTAAATTGATGAATGAAGACCCAGTGTACTCCATGTATTCAAAATTACAAAACCCTCAATACTACATGACTCAATCTAATGTTTCTAACTCTCAGGTACGCACCTGAATGTTTTAAAAACCTGTAGAGATATTGTCCCATTTTGAGCCAAATCATTATAAAGTTGTTAACATATATTAGTCATAAATATTCAGTGCTATTCAGAATGTGGGAGGTTTGTGCTGTACATTTTTTGAAAATTATGGGGAGAGTATTAATGGGAAATTATATCTTAACAAAATATAATGATGAGACTATATCATCTGTCCAGAGTTATGAAGTCAAATTTATTATACCCCAATTCTACTGTATAGAACCAAAATATTGGTACATAGTAAATTACATTAATCTTGGAAAGAAATGATTGCTTGATGGATGGATTATGTACCATCCAGGTGGTATTGATTCGTAATGACTACCTACAGATTTTATCCATGATAGTCTCCCCCTAATTTAGTCCTTCAGGTGTGCACTGACCAGCACTGTAATTGAGCCCACATGGAGAGAAATGACTTCAAGTTTAACTATTTGTGAAATATGGGTGTACTCATATTCTTGGATGTGAGGAAATACTCTGATGTACTGTAATATAATAGACATTATGAAAAGATGTTAGTGAGCCTGGATTCTTTTTCTTAAGCTGCAGTTGAATACTGCTACTGTCTTTTGTTTGGGAGGAAGGTTAAATTAATAAGCATAAATTGGCAATGAATTAGCTTATTGTTGTGATTTGTTTCTTCCTATTTGATGTTTTTTAGGTTTATCAAGGACAGCCTCAAAGCAATGCTTATTTGGTGGGAGGAAATACACAGATGAGTCACGTGCAAGGCTACAGCCTTCCATCTGATCAACTTCCATCTCTTAATCAAGGCACAGTTCCTCCAGTAGCAAGTCCCGGGTTAGCTAGCCAGCCAGTCCAGGCACCTTACACAAAGTAATTGGAAAAAAAAATATCTAAGTTTTAATTTCAACTAAACTAGCCAGTCTTAAAGTGGAAATTGACAAGAAACTTTCAGCATCAAACAGTGTTCAATTATTCATCTCAAAAATCTGTTTTTAATGCATTTGATTTGTTCTTCATTTTAAAAGAATATAGATAAAATCAGAATAAAAACACTAATTGTAATAGAGTTCCATAATTTAGTTTTATTGGTTAGGATTACTCAGGAATGAATCTCATTTTTAGTGTTAATTTGATGATAATTTTTTAAGATGGTTTGAAACACTATTTTGGGAGAAAAAGCTGTTTGTTGTAGTCAAAAGACTGTAGGCATCTTAGAAATAATAGATACCTTCTTAGATCTCTGGGTGACTTTTTCTTTTCTTACCTGAAGTCCTTTGATAAAGGTGCTTTTTTGAAGATAAATTACAGGTTACCATAACTTGAGAAGCTCTCCCAGGACAAAAAATTGAATGGATGTTACAGAGTAGTATGTGAATATGATCCATGAAAACTTGATATGTCCTCCAATGGTATTTAGTAATAATTCTTACTGAATGTTAATAAATTATGTCACATAACTAGCTTTCTGAGAGGTCAGTTTGGATTCTCTTTTAAATTGTATTCTATTTCAAGAATAAAAACAGTGAAAGAAGTTAAGGCAAGACAGTAGTTTAGAAAATAGAAGAATATCAAAAGACAAATGTGCTAGTTTATCCCAGCCTAAAAAGGTACAGTTAAGAGATTATTCATGTAAACCAAGAACTGTTGAAACAGTTTTGTGTTCCCTGAAGAAACTGGTTTAAAAGACTGGGCTGGAAAGATACTTTTGTCAACCTTGTTTTGCATCCTTTTGTTTATCATTCTTCCTTTCCTATCTCTGTTTCTAGCACGATGGTTGGTTCTGTTCCAGGAAACACTTACTCCAGCCAAGCTGCAGTCTACAGCCCAACCCCTGCAGCTACTGATGCTACTTCTTATCAAAATTCTGGAACTCTGTCTCAGGTGCCAGGTTATAATTTAGTCACCTCAACTCTTCCCCAGCCTCCAGGAAACCAACCACCACAACAGCCTCCATCATCACAGAAGGCATTACTATAGGATATAGGACTTTGGATTCCTAATCTACTCTAACCTCTGTGGAAGGCAGTTTACAAAGTTATGAGTTTATTTCTTTAATATCTTAAATATGGGTTATCCTTGGCTTAATAAGAATCTCTCTTGGTGAAGAAGTATGATGATTCTATTTGCACTGACTTTTCAGATTTTTGTTTTACCTTTGGAAAGGGAATTAAAATATTTAGAATATTTAATTCCTTTAAAATGCCTAAACATTGGTACAAAGTTATTTATGTCTGCTGAAATTGTTGAGTTTGTGAAGATCCAACTCAGCAAATTGTTGTGGCATATATGTAATGTACATACAATATGTTTGTGTTAGTGATTGTTCTGAATTACTATAGTGATCACGTGAATATAAAAATGTGTTAAAATTTACATTACCATTTTAATCGTGAACCATGGTCATAGATGGATCATGTTCATGGATTTTATAAGAATGTTTGCTTTAACCCATATACTGTATGTCAAATATTTATAGGTTGTGGATATGTTATTGAACCTGAACTGCTTGGTTTTCATTAATAATACACTGAATGCAATTGTGTTGTTTTCTGCCTTCCTGTAGCCTGTGGATGCTATGAAATAACTATCTACCAAAGTAGGCTAGAACTTCAGACACTCTTCATTCAGAAAATGTTTTATGCTTATCAGTAATGGTTTCAAAACAATAAGTGGCAGGCTGCTAAATTTATGGAACCATGAAACAGAACTGTTTTATCTACTGTTTAAATGATATGACTTACATTTCCATGCTAGTTTATGTAACCTGCTGAGTGGGACACTTTGGATGTGAATGAATGACATTTCTAAACTGGAATAATGAAAACACTACATTTATTAAAGTCTTGTTAAAGGCTGCCATCGCCACTTTCCTTGACTGTGTGTGTTTTTAAAAAAACTGTTTTATGGTCTTTGTTGGATTATTATTCTTGTAGTCTTATGGGGTACAGAGCAATTTCAATTATCAATTTCATGGACAGAGAAACGCCTCAAAGATCAAGTTTTATTAAGGAATGAAATAATTTAACTACTCATGGCTCAAGTTGGGCTATATGAATATAGTACTGAAATGTATTACCTGATTCAGCAGTACATACATGAATGAAAATAGTTAATGGAACTAGTTTGTTGGTTTCTCTGACAAATATTCTTCTGAATTGAGAATTGCTTCTAAAAATACTTTACTAAGCAGCAACTTCTACATTCTTTTGGATTCTTTCTTAAGCTGCGGTGTGTAGTTTTGGATATTTATCTATTTACTTCATTTTTAAATAGGGCATTAAGAAAATTACAGTTATGCTTATACATTTTTCAAACCATTTCTTTTAAGTTTCTAGAGCTATAGCCACCTACATTTTAGGTATTGTTAGAAGGCTAAACATAGGAAACTCATTCTTTTACTTTCCAGTTGCAAAACATGTAGGGAGCCAAGATTTGCCATGATTTTGATTAAAATAGAAACTTCCAATCAGTTTCCTGCTCAATTTGCAATGACCAATCCACTCAACTGTCCTCAACAACAGCTATCCTTATTAAAAACGACCATTACTTGCTTAGGGTGCTTATAGGGACTGAACCTTAATCAAAATATATATCTTTTATTTATTCAGCTTCAGTTTTATTAATACACAATGCTAAATATACTTGCCTTTAGGAGTAAAGCCTATTTAATTCAAACCGCTTTAAAACTCATAAAGACATTGCATTTTAAAAACATGATCTTGTTACATGTACGTTATCACTATATATTTAACAAATATTAGATTATATAAGTACCAATTGAGATTAGGAACTGTTGCTTTCTTCATTTTGATTATTATCCTTCAGTATTTTAACTGATATCCATATAACTCTTATTATTTGCTGTTTTGTTGCCTATTAGGCTAGTTTAAAGAAAAGGATTTACAGGTCACCAAGTTAAAAATACTTTAGTGTGTCCTATTTGCAAACTGATGCATATTATCTATATGAATAAATAGCACAGGTTTTATTGCGTATCCTTGTGAAGAATCTCACTTCCCTCCATTGTGAAAGCTTCCCATGTATTCCTGCTCTGTATTTCCTGTCCTTTCACCAGTTGCTAATCTATAACCTTCTGGTACTCCAGATAAAGTTCTGAAACTTTTGCTGGATTTAATTTGTCAACAACCTTAACATAGCTTTTAACAGAAGAACAAATAAGAAAAATTAACGAACATTTAACCTGAGAACAGTGATACTGAAGATAAGTAATGAAATCTTCTGAATTTTTAAAAATACCTATATATTAAATTGAACTGTGTATAGTAATTTATTCAGATGCCTCAGGTTTTTGGAACAGCATATTGAAAACGGTACTTAAGAATAATTGGATGAATATAAAATTATAAGGGATATAATTCATTGATAGAATAAACATTTAATTAAGCCATGTACCTAAACTACTGCTAGTTGGACTACTTCAGCTTTTCCCAACCTGGAATTCATTCTAAAAAAGTATATTTTCCACACATAAGTAGGTTTGGGAAAGGGTGGAATAAACAACACTGTATGATGTCACTTTCAAATTGCACGCAGACTTTAAAAAAAAAATCAAGCCTGAAAAGTATAATATTGTTAATACTTCTTTAAAATTTGAATTTACATACTGATTTTAAAATTACAAAATTGGCAGAAAACCCCCTAATTTAATTGGAAAAGAGAAGTTGAACACAAATCTGTACATTCCCACAGCTTGTGACAGCTGATCTCAGTTGTCAGAATAGTTTCAGTGTTGTAGTTCTCACTAGGAGCATACCAATAAAATAAAAATTTTCATGAAAAAAAATTGGTTTCTTGTGTGTATTCATCTTTAATTCTTCCCATGTATAAAAACTGAGCTGCACAATTTATCAAATATATATATGTGTTTACCGAGACACCTGGGTCTACCCCAACATGTGGGAGGGGGCAATCTGCTCCCTTTTGCCTTTCAGCTCCAATCCAGGAGCCCTCAAGCAGTCACATTCACAACAAACCATTTTATACCAAATATATATTTTGCTGATAAAGAAATAAAGGGAGACTAGTATAGATCTATTTCAAGCTTTTCAGCTCTCATCAGCCAGCCATACCCTTACTTGGACTCAAACTTGGGCTGCCTGCATGTTAGACAGTTGTTTTAACCACTGAGCCACAAGTTCTCCTCCCTTCATCAGCTTGAACCAGGGGAAAGATTTAAGTGTTTTTCTGTCAAAGCACCTGGTCTACCCCAATGTGGGAGGGAGCATACTGCTTCCCTTTCGCCTTTCAGCTCCAATCCAGGAGCCCTCAAGCAGTTGCATTCACGACAAACCATTTTATACCAAATATATATTTTGCTGATTATAAGCAGTTGCCTGAGGTTTCTGAACTTTTTTCATTATTTTGCCATGGAACGTTTTCAGAGCTTTTGGGTCCTTGTGATGATCAATCTGTGTAAAAAATAATATCAGAGCTTGGTGCTTTTCTTTATGAAGTATTATGGAATATTCAGTACTGTTTGTCAGCATAAAAAGTACTCATCTTCAGTAATTGGTTGTTATCAACTTAGCCACGATAGCTTTGAATACTTCTTTGAACTGGCATGTAGAATTTTAGCCAATTCCTCCATTGTGAATTGATTCAGCTCAGTAATACTGCAGTGGCATAACCTCAAACCAGTAGTTAATGCAAGAAAGCCCTCAAGTATTCAAGAATCAGGCTTATACTTTTTAACAGAACTGTTTCTTTATTTACAAATAAAGACATGTAACATGATGTGAAACTGCAAATTACTTCACTAGTATTTAATTCATAAACATCTAATTGAAGTTTTGATTCATCCCTTGCCTAAGTCTGCAGTCTCGTTCATTTTGTGCTAGGATCCCTTGATAAGCTCATTGTCTGTCAGAACAAGGTGTACGGTAACTTACAGATTTTTTTTTCCTGTTCAACATCTTTTTGGACAAGATCTACCTCGTCATTAGAATTTCTTTGTAACCCTAATATAATTAACTAGATTACAAAATTTAATTTTAGTTGTTTGAAAGAATAAGAACAATTGGGTATTTCCATTACTAATTTAGTTTTTACTATATTTCTTTGTTGGAATATATCCTGCACATTAAGGAACATTGGCAGGACAATCCTGCATCCATGTAAATTCATAAACTTCACATACTATTAAGAAGAAATGAAGATTGATTTCCTGTAACTACTTCAGAAAGCTATCTGAAATTACCTAGGCAAAATCATTTATCTTTCATTTTTTGCTAAGATGATTGCATGATACTTGACAATGGATTGAATGTTATCTATGCCTTTTCAACATACAACTTTAATTTTTTTAAAAAATCAATTTAAGCAGAAAAGGCAGGACATTGCCTGGATTGAATCTAAAGTCTGATTGACGTTTGCTTTGTAAGCACAAAGAACCCTTTTTTGAGATTGCATGCCTAACTACTCAAAAATATAAATAAGCAAACTGGTTTTCTTCATTTCCACCCCCCCGATCTAATGTTATTAAGTAGAACTGTCTTTAAATGCACATATCTTATGACATTTTGAGTCATGCTTTTGGTATTTATCCATCAGATTTAAAAACTACCCATCTTTCAAAGCGGAATCCATATTTCCACTCTTGTTGGATTACGTGGCATGAATTACTTTGGGATTCTCAGTAGCATAACTATAACTGGATGTTACACATCAAGGTATTAACAGTGGTATTTTCAAAATTGTTATTAGGCGCTATAGCAGGGTGAAATGCTCCTGGTTCAGACCAGATCACCTGATCTGGTAGCAATGGTGGCAGGTGGTTCGGAGAACCGGTAGCAAAAATCCCTGCATCCCACCCCCATGCCCAGCTGAGCTGCACAATCATCAGAGGCTGTTTTTTTTTTACTTTTAAAAGCATTTTTTCTACAACCTCTTCAGCTGAAAAA
>JANHZT010002483.1:164221-175636 GCA_032468215.1 Stegonotus admiraltiensis
AGCTGACTTGCCTGATCGTCAGAGGCTTCTAAAAGCATTTTTTTCTGCAACCTCTTAAGGTTGTAGAAAAAATGCTTCTAAAAGTTAAAAAAAAAAGGTTGGCCACACCCACCCAGTCACATTACCCCACCACCACCAAGCCACACCCACAGAACCAGTAGTAACAAATTTTAGATGTCACCCCTGCACTATAGTACTCACAGTTTCAGCAAATAATGTTATTGGAATCATTCTTGGTGTGTGATGATCTGTAAACCCAGAATTGAAAGTGCCTCCAGAAAGACATTGTTTATCCTTCTAGCAAAGTCCAGAATTTAATGAATAAATTCATGCAATCCACGCTCTATTGATAGAAACACAAGGTAGGTAGGTGTTGGAACCATAATTATAGAGTAGATTATCTCGGAGAGCAAAAGTGGTCATATCTTAAGAGGGTAAGCAAAAAATGCCCTGAATAATAGTCAATCTGGAAGAGTTAGCAGTGTGTACATATGAGAGGGACGTTTTTATAACTCAGAATACAGCAATTAGTCATAAATATATTCATTTTTATAAATGTAATATTGAGATCCATATTAATTTTCTTAAATATAGTCTAAAAAGAGTTTTGGATTCCCAAGAGTAATGTTCGTCAACCTCACTAAATTCAAGATGTTAACTAACTTCCCCAGCCCCTGCTCTAGAAAAAGGGAGAATGTGAGATCTTATGTTGGGAAATAAATTATAGTGTTCTTGAACCAATTATTTCATGTAGTAAAACTGAACAGCACTTTAGAAATAATGTGGAAGGGACCAAAAACACTGCCTGTCTGCAATTCTTTAAAGCAGCAGTCCTCAACCTTTTGGGGACCAGTTCCATGGAGTGGGTTTTTCCGGAGACCAGAGGGGCTGTGGTTTTGCATGCTACCTGCATCTTGCAAATGGGGCTTTGCTTGCTTGCATGGGCCGGGTTTTGGCACACCATGGACGGGTGCCGGTCCACGGACCAGGAGTTGAGGACCCCTGCTTTAACGCATCCACATCTTTTGCCAAGATTGGGTAATTTCCTTTTGCAGCTGCCATTAATCCCAGGAAAATGCACAGCTGCATTCAGGAATTGCAAACAGATGCATTCTTGCCTGCTCCAAAGGAGCTTTGGGGAACATAATGCACAGCTTCATTCACCAAAATAACCTAATATCTAATAGATAAGTATTTCTGTTTTGCCAAATATAGTACTCCTGTTCTCACTGTTAGTATTATTCTAACCTTTCTTGCAGCAGAACTCACAATATTTTCTCCTTGCTTAAAATGTAAAAGGAAACAAAAAGAACTAGTTTGGATGAGTCCTGATGAATGGTTAGTATGCTTAAAGCATAACATAAGATATAATTTGTAGGGTTGTATGATGCTTTGAGTCCAATTTTTAAAAAAATGCTTCAGAACACACAGCAATGCAAACATAGCACCTGTGTGCCACCGTTTAAAGTAGCCTCATATTGTGTTGAAATAAATATTTGTGAGCGATACATCTGCTGTAAAAAGTTTCTTTTTGGAATTAAATTTACCATGGTGAACACTTTGCTTGCAATAACTATTTGTTTAAAGGCAAATTATATTTTATATTTTTTCACTATAAAACTTTCATTGCATATTTTGCTACTGTTTATGCTATAAATATTAAAGTTTATATGTTTCTTTTGTCTTGTATGTTGTATATGATTTAAAAGCTTCTATCTGGCTAAGAACCTTTGAAAGTAAGTTTAATGCATGGTGCTAAAACTGGGTATTGTCAGACAACCTCATAGATTTTTTTTCCTTCTCTCATTCAAAACAAGGACAACAATGTAAAAAAAGTAGTAAACATAAAATGTATTAATATGACCCCAAATTTAGAGATGATTGGGAAGATTAAAGTATGTTTTGGGGCAACATAAAAAAGGACATTGCATCAGGACATGGGCAAGAGTTTGTGTCTCCCTGGATCTACAAGGGCAAAATCTCTGCAAATAAGGATCCCCCTAAAATCTTCCCACCAGCAATGCTGAAGAGACTTATCCCAGTGGGCTCTGGAAATGGTCCATCTATATTTGTTTAGGGTTAGATTGTATAGATACTCTGTAGTAGAGACACTTGATCTATTTAAGTTTGGCAATAGAATTCAGGAGCTCTGGGATATTTTAATATGTCCATAATTCTTTTATTATTCATTTGGGCTTCTCTAAGATTAATTGACCTAAATATTTAGATGAGAAGCCAAGACTACAAATGACATCGGTAGCTTTCTGATGACAACAGAGGCATCAGATTCTAACTCCTGAGATTAGAATTGCATATTTGCTTCTAGCCTAAAACTGCATTAGTCACACATTTTGGCATTCCCAACTAAGTCCTAAGGAAATTTAATTGAAATTAGTTTCATAAGCCCTTAGGTTAGTGTATGGACCAAGTTGTATCCCTTCTAACAGTTGGACAATTGTTTCAGCTGTAAACAATTTGATTGCTATTGTAATGTAGTTTGTCCCCTGTTGCCTATAAAATTTAGTTATTACTAGTGTACTCTTTTTGGCAGTAGAAGTGGAATAATGTACTTGGCTGCTGATTTCCTAGAAATACTACACCCAAGTATTAAACCATTTGACTTGCTCTAATTCATGGGAATCAACTGTTCAAAAAAGTAAAACTAACAGGGAAAAAGGAAGCTGCCAAGGTTCTTAGTACTCACTTCATTCTATGAGACACTTGCATTTGCATTTGACCTCAATTAGCTATTTTAGGCACATGAATATCAACTCTCTGGAAGATTTTAATCAGAGAGTTCATAATATATGTTAAAAAGCAATGGTGATAAATTACATCCTTGTTTTACCACTCCTCCACCCCCACCCTGATAACCTGGATAAAGTTAGAAAGATCCTCTACCTGGCTATATCATACTCTAAGGCCAATTTTATTGTATAGCTCATAAATTAGGACCAAAAATCCTGACAGAAAGGTTCAAATTGGATAAAAAGTGCTATGGGTTTGACTTTGTTAAAAATGAATGGGAACTTTCATTATGTGACAACGATGAACATATTATTGCTAAGATTTGTAAAATGTTATTGAAATTGAATTTGGAAAACGAACATGTAAAACATTGTATGATTCAGTGGGCAAGAAATTTTGGACATAATATGATGCTTGAACAATGGGAAAATATGTGGACGAAGGGTTTAAAATTTACATTAAACTATAATCTAAAAGAGAATTTCTATAAGATGATGTATTGTTGGTATTTAACACCAGATAAGTTATCCAAAATGTATAAAGGCATGTCAAATGAATGTTGGAAGTATAAAAATAAAGAAGGAACTTTTTATCATTTATGGTGGACATATGATAAAGCAAAAAAAAAAACCAAAACCTTGGAGTATGATTCATATTTTAATACAGAAAATTCTGAAAACGGAGATAAAAATGAAACCAGAACTTTTCCTTTTGGGTCTCATGGAAAAAGAATTGAAGAAAAAAATTGGAACTTTGTTACTATATATGTTGACAGCAGCAAGACTATTGTATACACAAAAATAGAAGGACACTTCAATTCCTACCATGGATGAATGGTTGCAGAAGTTCATGGAGTTGGCGGAAATGGCAAAACTGACTACTTTGATTAAAGAAAAGAACATAAGTACTTTTGTTTCCACATGGAAACCGCTTCTGAACTTCATGCTTGATATGGAAAAGAATGGAACTTTCACTTTGGGTTTTACAGATTAGATTGATAGATCTTTATAGAAATGACTTGTTCCTACTATTATGGAAAAGCAAAAAGCTGTGATTTGATGTTAATGCCTTATTTTACTGTAACAGAGAGAGTCGGAAGTCAACACTTCTTTTTCTTTATTTTCCTCCTATCTTTCCTCAGTTCACTTTCCCCTTTCCTCTTCCCCCTCACTGTTCTTCTATTTACTTTTGTGTTTTGTATTTTATAATACTCTATAACATAATAAAAAAAGTAAAGTAATAATAATAAATAAATTAGGACCAAAAGTTTTATGGCTACATAGGATCTGCTTAGAGTGTCCCAGAATCGAACAATCTTCATATTCTAATAGTAACATTGTTGATAGCATATATTTAAGTAACCATATAAGATTACTAGATTCTAGTAACTAAATGCTCCATAAAGCCGTGCTAGAACAGAAGAGTGGAATAGCTAAGCTGGCATCTGTTTGGAGCCCCTTAGATGAGATGCCTATTCAGCAAGAGCTTCTGAATATGGGAATCCAAAATAGCAACCTAATCTATTAACTTTCATATGATTGAATGTGCCTGGGTTAATAATAGATAAAATAATCTCCTCAGGCAGAGATGGAAAGCTTTTGGTGGTCTTGAGGTACATTTAATGATATCATTTCTATTGAACTCATTGGAGAAATAATACATAATGAAAACATCAAAAAGAGTCTGTTAAACTAATCAGCTAACTCCAAGCAAATAATGTAAACCTAATCTTCATGGTATTATATTAATGTAATCCAGTTAGATCTGTTGTGGAAACACCAAAGTCAATCAATCAATCAATTTATCATTTACTTAATTTCTATAACTGCCCAACTCAACCAAGTGACTCTGACAATTTGCTTATCTCGTCCTATTGCCTATTGCTGCTTTTGCTCATATGGAATGACCTAAAAATGTCACAGCACCTTAGTAAGTGTAATCTGGGCAGAAGGGACCACAGAGCACTAGGTACTTCCTGGAAATAGGTCAGGAATTCATGGTCAAAAATCCATGTTGCAGAAGGTAGTTCTGAATTGCTAAAGCCAGTGGCAGTATTTGAGTGGGTTATTGGCTGTCTGGTCTCATTTCTACAACACAACCCAAAGTGGAGAAGATGAGTGTTATGGTGGGGAGGTGATAATGTAAAATAGATGGAGCAACAACCAAACCTCTAAAATCTAATAGATCCTTGATGGAGACAGCAGCAGGGCAGTGAGACTGAGAAATTGAATGATTTGACTAATCAAGTAGACAAAATAATGACAGTGGTAGCAGGATAGTTAAAGCAAGGAAGCAGCTAAGATAGGAGGACTAAAGCCACCAGAAGGCATTAGGTGAAAAGCACTACTGCCAATAAAGGTATGAAATTCAAGTAAAACTATCATTTTTGGAGGGACCAAAACTGAAAGTATCCAGTTATGTCATTTATGAGATGGAATAGGCAAGAAATAAAATAATTTTGACTAGAGTGGTCAAAATATCAGGTAATATCAACCACAATTTATAATTTACCTATCATAAATGATAAAACATTGCTTCTTGAAGGGTTTTTTTTCTATTTGGAAATGACAATGGAGTTGTTTGATTATCTGGCCTTTGGGATATTTAAGTTTTGGATCAAAAATAGATCAGTTTTTCACTTCAGCTTTTGTAGTTTTCTGAACAGAAGTTTTCCATACTTCCGTATTGTATGACTCAAATGTTCTGCTTTTAAGAGCTTCATGGGATGCTAGATTTCAGAGCAGTGCTACATAGTCCATGCTATTGCTCAGTAAAAGAGAATTTAAATTCAAATGAACATTTGTGTATAATTACATTAATACACTGACAAATCTTAGGCTAAGTATTAATTTCACTTACTATTTTGGAATTATTACCCATTGAAATGTTTTGATAGGAACCATGGCCATATCAAGTCATTCACCCATCTATCTAGCTGTTACTTAAAATTGAAATAATTAAGTCATTAAGTCCTTGGGGGAATGAGGGAATTTCACACAGAAATTCTGATATTTTTCATCAATCACAGGGCTGAGGAACTTATGACAAAAATCAAGCTCACTTCACTTTCAGGAATATGGAGAAAAACATCTCAAGAGGAAAGATATACCATTACTTGCTCTGGTTAAATTGGACAACCAATCATACGTGACCTCCAAAATCATTTTACATACTTAATGGAGTTTCCTTGAATCATAGACGTCCATAATTGGTAGAATGTTTCTTGACCTTTTCATGTAAGAATCATTGTAATATATATCCTAGAACAGATTTTATGAACAGCTAGTCCACAACTCACAACCATAATTGAGCCTGTAATTACAGTTGTAAATCATGCCAGTCATTAAGAAGATCATCAAATGACTGATCTGATTATACAACTTTTTTGTGGTAACGTAGATGCCAGTTTCTAGCAGAAAAGTTGTAAATTGCAATTATATGATTGTAAGATGCTGTAAAGATTGTAAGAGCCTGTTGGAGAGTCTGTTATAACTTTGAACAGTTGCTAAGCAACCAATCATTAAGTAAGGATTACCTGTACAGATTTTTGATGTGCAATTGGGACTGAATTTTTTTTTCAGGCACTTCAGCTTACTGTCAATAGCTGCCAATATGCTATTAAAGATTTTAATGACAGTAATAACAACCAATACTGGACTGGACTCACAAACAGTCACTTAGAGTTATGATGGATCCACAAAACTGTATTTATGACCTGGTTGAAAGTTCTGACAACTGCTTCCCTCATGCTTTCATGTGATTGTATTTTAGGCATTCAGCAACCAGCCAACATTTAAGATCATTTGTAACATCCCACAGTCATGTGACTACAATTTACAATTTTGGAAAAACTAGTGTTCACTTCCATTTTTGAGCAAAAAAAAATGTGCATTGTGCAAAATGGGTTTACTTAACAACCACAGTGCTTGCTTAATGACCATGGCATTCTCTTAACAACTGCCACAAAATATGACTAGTTTGGTCACATGGGTGCCTTGACTTATAACCATCATGACAAACTACATAAATTCTGGGCTTAGTTGTAAATTTGAGGACTACTTGAAAAAATTAAATTCAGTGATGGAAAGGAAAAAACAGAAAAGTACAAAAGATGGAAAAAGAAAAAGAAAAAACACAAAGAAAAGAAGTCACTTCCAATTTATATTTACTCTAAACATAAAGTATAAAAGGCGAGGTTCTTTCTTTTTTAAAGACCTGTCCAAAACTCAGCTTGCTTACATGTTAAAGATAGATAAATTACTCAGGAGAACTAGAACATTCTGTGGAAACACCATGGCATTCACTTGCTGCTCTTTACCTAGAAGGAAACCATTTTCCCTGTTTCGCAATATGTAACAGATGCTTGGCCCACGCCTGAAGTAAAAGCAACCTCATTGCACAATTGATTTCAACAAGGAAACAGATTTCACTATCCAGGTCCCTGAAGGTTACTGTTTACTGAGCAATACTTATGTTTAACGAAACGTACATACTCGCTATTTTTCAGAAGAGGATATATTGCTTGCCAAGATGAATTCTTTTAAAAAGAATTACATTAATAAACTAGAACATTTATTACGGCAATGAATATACCCCTGTACTTCCTAGTTAGATGTGACTATTATTTGTTATGGGCAAAATTACCACTAAAGTAACAAGATGCCTTTTTTGATGCATGAGTTTTTAATATATTAAAATCACAAACAAGAAGCTAAAAAAAAGTTTTGCTGGATTTTTGATGGTGAAATTGCAGAAATTGTAAGGGCTTTTGGTGGTGGTTGGGGTTGCAATGCAAAATTGGTTTGACATTTTCTTCTCCCAGCATGTTTTTTTCAATGTCACAATCCACTTTACAGCCTTAGGTTTTTTTAGTGGCTTCTCATCCAAATGTGGATCAGCACTTGAACCAGCTTAGTATTTCAAGATCAGCCAAGATTCCGTGATTACTACATTGTGCAAATTTCAGTTGAAATCCTTCCATGAGATTTCTATAGTTAGAAGTCTGATAGGCTCTTTGCCCCTTTTTGTTTTTCTCAATAGAACACTTATCATGCTAGGTTTGGAAGTCTTTAATCCTATACCAATAATCCACATTTAGATAAGAGATACAATGCAGAGCAAAATTTTAAATTTTCACCATTTCCATCCAAGGGTTCTGATATAGACTGAATATTCATTTTTCCTATTTCTTTTCTTTTCATTTTCAAAATATTATTTTTAAAGACATTTAAAGAGTGAAAATGAAAAGGAGAAAGAAGAAAAAAATGCATAAGAACTTTGAGAGAAGGAATCTATGGAAAGCACAGTAGGTTTTCTGTTGGACATGTACAAACATCAAGGCAGTGACCACAGCTAGATAATCACATGGTCATGTCTACCACTTGCCTTCCTGGATGCTTCGTTTTTTTCTTCATCTGGGATCTGATTGTAGCTAAAGGCCCTTGACCACATAAACAATTGAATTACAGTGATGTGCTCATTTTATATCTTACATTTGCTTTTTTGATTGATTCCTATGTAAAACAGGTGGATGAGCTTAAGATTCAGACTTTATATGCAACCCCAAGCTTCATTTGTGGCCACTAGAACACCATCAAATGTTGCCACCAAATTTTAATGTTAAATATATGCAAAGAGAAAGATATTATATTAATGAAGAAACCATATAATTAAGTTTTAATTAAATTATATGTAATTTTAGGCTTGAACTGGCTACTTCTTTATTTTAGGTCCATTTTTTTAAAAGTGTGACCTGCTGGGCACAACTCAAAGGCCAAGTATGCTCCTTTGATGTGTGTGTGTGTGTGTGTGTATGTTCCATTGCCTAATATTCCTTCTAGTTTTGTATGTTAGAGATGCTATTATGACATCCTTTTAGTTGGTTAATGGATTAAAATAATTAGTTAAATAATCGATTAAATACTGTGGCAAGATGCTGAGCAAGGTAAGTTAAAACTAATAACTTAGATGTTTAATTGTTTAGCAATCTAACAATTTTATTGAAATAGGTATATCCATAGAGTGTGGTCAAAAAAGTCAACATAACAGCTACAATAAACTTAAAAAGCAGGATGAACTTAAATCATAATATAGTGATTATACTTATGGATACATTGAGGAAGAATCAAACTATAGTAAAAATGCAAATATTATTAGGCTACATTGTCTAAAATATTCCTAACTTTGATGCAAAGTAAACTGTGATTAGAATGGTAGGTAAGAGCTTTAATGCTACAATTTTTTTGATCAGTTCTTAACTCAAAGCTTACCATTGAGCAAGTATCCTCAATATTATTAAAGAGTATCAAGCATTTTCAATGCATGGGGATAACAATAAAATCATTATATGAGATTCAGAATTATTAAAGTTCTGCACGGTTGTAGATGGAAAATCTCAACAGTGGTTGCATTTTATAGTTAACGGAAATGAACAGCAGGAACTTCTAATAAAGAGTATTTTTTGTCTTTTGTTTTTGACAAAGGAAACATGAGGATTACAATAGTTCCTATCACATAGTATATATATTGCTTCACAGGTAGCAGCAAAAGAAAAGGATTCTCACTGAGAATCTGAAAATTTAAAATTACTTATTTTTCAGCAGTTCTATTCTGGCCACTAGTAGTTCCACAAAATCCAGGTTGCCTAATGCAGAATTATAAACATTTGCAGAAAAATATTGCTCTCTATAGTGGAAGAAAATTTAATATCAACCCTACCAGATTCCAGCAATAGAAAAATGTAAACACTCATCAAACTAGAAAGGTTTTGTTGTTATTACTTTTTTATGAAGATTTTGAATAGAAAAAGTGATACAGATGAATTGGATTGCTGTAGACACTAGACAAAGAAATCAAAATTATGTAGATCACAGATGTTAAACTTGAGATGTCAAGTTGCCATCACGTGATGTATTGTGATGTTTTTCCCTTTCACTGAGCTGGGGTGGCCATGGCCTGTACATGACGCATCTGGCCCATGGGCCACCAGTTTGATACCGTTGATGTAGACCTATACTATAACTTTAACACAAAGTTATAGTCACTGAATCTTGCAAACCTGAATGCACTTCCCCATTCTCTCCTTTTATCTTCATGTGAAGAAGAGAGGAGCTTATCTGAGATTTAGATCAGGGTATAGAAGGGGAACTCATCAAATTTGCAGATGACATTAAAGTGGCAGGATTAGTCAACATTCCTGAAGGCAAGCTGAGGATCCAAAAAGATCTTGACAAACTTGAACAATGGGCCTATCCAACAAAATGAATTTTAATGTGGAGAAAAGTAAAATTTTACATTTTGGCAGGAAAAACAAAGGTATAAATACAGATTAGGTGAGATTAGCTCAAAAACAGTGACTATGAGAGGGACCTTGGAGTCCTAGTGGACAATCACTTGAATATGAGCCAGCAGTGTGCAGCAGCAGCCAAAAAAGCTAATACAATCCTGGGTTATATAAATAAGAGGCATAGAATCAAGATCATGTGAAGTATTAGTACCAGAGGTGGGTTTCAGCAGGTTCTGAACAGTTCTGGAGAACTGGTAGTAGAAATTTTGCATAGTTTGGAGAACTGGTAGTAAAAATTCTGACTGTCCCCACCCCCATCTATTCTCTGCCTCCCAAGTCCCAGCCGATTGGGAGGAAATGGGTAACCTTTCCATGGGTTGGGGACAGAATGGAGATTTTACAGTATCCTTCCCCTGCCACACCCACCAAGCCATGCCCACCAAGCCATGCCACGCCCACCAAGTCACATCCACAGAACTGGTAGTAAAATTTTTTGAAACCCACCACTGGTCTGGAGGCTAAAACATACAAAGAACGGTTACAGGAATTGGATATGTCTAGTCTAATGCAAAGAAGGACTAAGGGAGATATGATAGCAGTGTTCCAGTATTTGAGGGGCTCCTACAAAGATGAGGGGATCAAACTATTTCCCAAAGCACCAAAAGGCAAGGCAAGAAAGAATAGATAGAAACTAACCAAGGAGAGAAGCAACCTAGAATTAAGGAGATTATTTGGCACCTCTGCAGTAGCTTCATGTCCTGTCCTTCAAGGCCATTCCCTTTGAGTTCTATATAGTCTTGGTCTCTCAATAGTATGGAGCTGGAAATTTCATCAATGAATGAAAGATTTAGGGTCAGGGCTAACAAAAGTGGATGTATTCTTTGAAAGCAGGCATAAGAATTTTGTGTGAGCTGGAGGCATACTGAATTGTGTAGGAATGTGTGTATGGGACAAAAGGCATTGAAGAGGCACATTTATGGGGCCATATTTATGAGCTAGGTTGTTCAGGAAAAGAGCCAGGAGGGGCTCTCTTGGACTGATGCAAGGCTCAGCCATTTGCTACCTTGACATGTCATCACACACATTTGACTTCTGTCATTTGGAAAGAAGGAGTGTCAGCCTGTGAACTACTATTTTTTTTCTTCTCCTTTTGCAGTGGAGAAGGGATATATATATATATATATATCCCTTCTCCCAGGGGTGAAATGCTCCCGGTTCGGACCGGCTCGGGCGAGTAGGTAGCGATGATGCCCGGTGGTTCGGAGAACCGGTAGCAATGGCAACCCGAGGCTCCACCCATCCTCCCAGTTGTCGTTACTTCCTGCTTTTACTTCCAGAGAACCGGTAGTAAAAAAATACTTAAAAGGTTAAAAAAAAAGTTC
>JANHZT010002483.1:183926-197109 GCA_032468215.1 Stegonotus admiraltiensis
AGAAAGAAAGGGAGGGAGGGAGGGAGGGAGAGAATGAGAGACAGAGAACAATATAGGATTTTACAGCTGATAACCAACTCCAACGTCTTGGAGTTAGTAAGTGAGCTACTTCAGTTCACCGAGTAGAGTTATGCAGACATAATTTTTCATTTTATTGCATTGTGGACCAGTTGATACTCCTTGATATATTGAAGATCAGGGCCACATCAAGTATGTATTATGGAGTCAGTGTAGTTAATGTATGCAATTAATATGCAATATGATTAAACCATACATTGTAAACCATCAATTAAGAACAGAGCATATTTTGTGAGCATATTACTGTATATTGTTATTCTATAACTCATTTCTAGTATGTATTTGGGTTGTATGATAAGCAACTATAGCATTGTTTAGATGGTGAAGGCCAATTCAGGAAAAAGTGGAACTGCATCCTGACCTTTTGACACATTTGTTTTGCACATTGTCTTCTGTATGTTCTTGCAAAATTGTCTAGCTTACAGGAAGCATGACAGATAACTCTGATCTCCTTCCTGAATTTTATAATTGAAGAACTTTCATTTCAAAGCATTTCATTTCTGCCTCTTCTTTTGGGGTTAATATTGATATAATGGAGATACTGTCTTGTAGACCACTTTTATATTAAGCAATTAGCGAATTAGCAGCCAATGGTTCTTCTCCCAAAGGTTATTTTTCAAAAGTCAACTGGACTTTTTTTTTTCCTTAAAGCTTCTTCAGTTCTTTTTCTGTTTTTCAGAAGCTTCTTGGATAAGAAGCTCATGAGAGAACCATGACCTGGATGACTGGGAATCTCTAGTCATTCAGCTTTTGTCTTTCTAATTACTTGATCCTAGTCCCTATGACGAGTGCCCTGTAGCAGAAAAACTCAGAATCCGTGGTTCTATGATTCGTTTATGAAACTAAGGGATGATTTGTTCATCTGTAGCTGCTGTGAACACATTCACATATTATGCTCAGTTAAAGTAAAAATAAATGATTTATGACTTAACCACAACTTGTTACGCCATCTAATTAATGTTGTTTAATGCAGTATGTTCTAATGAAATTAGGCTCTAGACCTAGATGGAGAAAAGGCTGCTATTAAATACATACATATATACATATGCACATATATACCTATCTACATACATACATACAGTGTAACCATTTGTTCAAGGAGTTATCAGAAGTTGACTGTAATTCAGTGGCACCTACCTATGGTTAGTGCAGCCTTTCAGAATTCTGATGACCTTCAGATGCGTTAACATTCCTACTACATAGACCTGAGACAAGGTTGACTCAAAGGCACAAATAAATCATGGAATCCATAGTCTAATACATCAATAGAAAGATGGTGTGGGGAAGCCTGGAGTGATAGGCATTTACACATCTGGAATGTACCAGTTTCAGACATTAGTGCAAAATTGCCTCTTTTCTCTGTATAAACTATTACTTAGACATCTGGTCTTTGCCTGTTAAAGTCTTAAGCTTTCTTTCAGCTGCTTGACCAAATAATTTTATTTTTAAATATAGGAAGAATCCTCATAGTACTGAATTATGAAAGCAAGATTAGTATGATATTGTTTTATTGTTTTAAAACCATGGGAAATATGGATACAACTTTCTTTTAACAGCTGATGCAGAAATCTATTGGATTACAGACCCTTTGACAAGTGTCCAGTATCAAATAAATTCCGATGCTGCCCTAACCTGGTTCCAAGCTAGTAAAAGTTGCCAACAACAAGGTGCCAATTTGTTGGGTATCACAGAGGTACATGAACAAATGTACCTTACAGGTAAACAATCTAAAGTCCATTAACATTTTGCAACATTTCATACAGTATAATCAGAGTTAAAATAAAGAGGAGACCATAACATTTTATTCCTAATCCTGCCTATAACAAGCATTAGCACATCTGGGGTTATTATCTGTCTATTGTTATCTTCCTTGTTATTTGGAAAATCAGGACTCACAATTGCTCTGAAGTGGTTCCACCATGAACTGTGAATATGAACTGACTTGGCAGGGTAGGTGGCTCTGTTAGTATTCTTCTACCATAAACAATTTAGGATGTAACAAGTTTTATAGCATTGTGGTTGCAGAAATATGAGAAGCAACTAACTGTATGCTTCATGTCTCCCAATAATTGTTGTAATTGTTGCTGCATGCTACTCAGTATATATTCCTGAAACAGATGCATTGCTAAATGTTGATCCTTTTTCAGGGTTAACTTCTACTTTGAGTACTGCACTCTGGTTTGGTCTTAACAGTTTGGATGTCAACAGTGGCTGGCAATGGAGTGGTGGCTATCCTTTCAGATATCTAAATTGGGCACCAGGTAATTTTCTCTTTTATGTTAACATACACATTTTAAAATTTTACTTTAATTTGTTTTTGTGTTAAAACCTTATGTCACCTAATTTTTCCTATTTTATATGGATAAAAAAAATTAAATGGTTTCTTCAGCAGTTGGTATATTTCTCCCTTCAACCTACTCTTTCTGAATGCTTTAATTCAGTGGCCCCCAAGCTTTTGGGCACCAGGGACCGGTTCCATGGAGAGAGGCTTTTCTGCGGGCTGGAGGGGGCATGGTTTCGTGTGCTGCCTGCATCCCTTGGATGGGGCTTCACTTGTTTGTGTGGCCTGGTTTTTGGCATGCCACGGACCAGTGACTGTACACGGACCAGGGATTTTGACCCCTGCTTTAATTCCTGTCTTCAGTTCAAACATGCACAGTGTGGAATGCCATTGCCTGTGTTTCCAACACACACAATTTAGGGAAGAAAGGTGCAGGATTGGGGATAGGGAGAGCAAGAAAGGACTGAAAGATAGTAGAAGGGACACTATATTATCAGGCTGCTGTGCAGGTATGAGCCCAGTCTTTGTATTCTTGCATATTCTAAAGATATTTTGAACACATTGCACAGTCTTGTCCATATCCACATCTCCATTAGGTTCAACGAAGTTTTACAAAATGATGTAAGAAACTAATAGTACCCTTTTTTGCCTTCTACTTTGTTTCCTGAAGGAAGCCCTTCCCCAGAGCCTGGGAAGATCTGTGGAGTATTAAATCCTGGTAAAGCAGCCAAGTGGGAAAACCTGGAATGTGTTAAAAAACTTGGTTACATTTGTAAGAAAGGAAATGCCACCCTGAACAACTTCATTATTCCTTCAGGTAGGTTAGTATATGCAATGTGGAGATAAACTGACAAAATTGGTGCTGCCCTGATGGAAAATAGCAATATCACTTAGACTTATATACTGCTTCACAGTGCTTTACAGTCCTCTCTAGCAGTTTACAGAGTCAGCATCAGTGGTGGGCTGCTGCCAGTTCGGACCGGTGAGGGTGAACCAGTAGTTCCGACGATCGGCTGGCCCTACCCACCCTCCCCTGCCCTATCCTGTCCTATATTTTCTTCTTTCTGGCTCAGTTGATTCACGTGGCAGAGCTGATATCTGTGCCTCCTCTGTTCTACTTAACTCCGCTGTTCTATTTACCTTCTGTGCCTCTGCTGTTCTACTTAGTCTACCTACTAAGGGGCTGCCTTAGAAGGTAAGCAGCTGAGCTTCAAATTGCTGAATTTTGAACTTTATGTGCAAGCGTGTTAGGTGCATGTGAAGCGCATGCCCACAGAACCAGTTATTATACCAGTTGCAGCCCACCACTGGTCAGCATATTGCCCCCAATAATCTGGGTCTTCATTTTACCCACCTTGGAAGGATGGAAGGCTGAGTCAATCTTGAGCCGGTGAGATTTGAAATGCTGAACTGCAACCAGCAGTCAGCAGAAGTAGCTTGCTATATTCTAACCACTGTGCCACCAGAGCTCATAGTGTTCTTAGAAAAGATAGTGTTCTAAGTTTTCTTAAAATGCACTTGTGAGTCTTGTCATAAAGTGCGTACCAAGGGAACCCTTTAAATTTTCTAGTCCTGCAAAAGTCTACCTTTAGGAACTAATATTAACTGACTCAGAAATATATAATCAACTATATCATGTTCAGAAGCCTTTAACTTCCAGTAATAACAATTGATGGGGATTGGGGAAGTCCTTGGTGCTCTCTGAGCTTAGTTCTATTTTTGCAGACATTTGACTACCCAAACTAGGAAACACTATAAGTGTTAATCAACAATAGGAATGTTTCAATAAATTCCTATATAAAACTTTGGTAGGCATAATTTAGGTGCATGCTATTGATTTTTTCCATTATTTCCTCATCAGATTTATATAGTGGTGGGATTTAAATTTTTTAACTACCAGTTCTGTGGGCGTGGCTTGGTGGTCATGGCTTGGTGGTCATGTGACTGGGTGGGCGTGACTGGGTGGTCATGTGATTGGGTGGGCTTTGAGGGGCACCTTGCCTGGCATCTCCTCACCCCTCCCCTTCCAGCCACTCCTCGCCTTGTCTTGCATGTTATGTGAGAGAGGAAGCTTTTTCAAAGTCATCTTCCCCTTGATACTAGCCAATAAGAAGAGAGTGGCCACGTGGTCAAGGCAAGGGAGCCAAAGAGCAACTGTAGCTATGCTGTGGTGTGACTCTAAGGCACCAGCCAAGGTGTGTGAGGCCAATACGTAGTGGTGGGGCGGGCTGGGGTGGGGCCTGCCAGCAATTTAACAACCACTTTGCCCAAACTGGCTCAAACCAGCTGAATCCCACCACTGGATTTATATCTCAAGATATCTTCAGAAGTTCAGGATGGTATAGAAATAATTATTTTCTCCTATTAAAGACCCTGGCTGGCCCTTTAATCACTGAAGGAGCTTCCATGGCTGAAGGTGGATGCCTCTGATGCCAGCCTTTCCCCTTAACCTTCACATCACACAGATTCTTTTTCCTTTATTATTTTTTTCCTGGAACTGTAAAATCTATCAAGCCATGTGTGAAGACATCCCTTCAGATTAAAAAAAAATATGAACCCACAAATGTCTAATCTTAGAATTAGACCGAATGCTAAGATTGCTAAGCATTCGCATTGCTAAGATGAAAATGAAGTGAAAATGTCACTGTTCCTTCAAGCTTTCTTTGTTTCTTCACCATAATAATTCAGGGTGCCAAGGGAAGTATTTTGCAATTGCACAATTAGACAACAGGAAGTCAAACTCTTCACTATCTGTAGAAAAACATCCGGACAGTTCCTTAGTGCTTGCCCATCTTGATTCTACAGAGAATCTTTTTGTTTCTTTTCTTTTCCATCCTTCTGTTCCTCATTATTAACTATCTGTATCCCTTTATTGACTCTGTTAACTTTCTGTATCCTATTTCTTTCCTCTGGAAGCCCAGGTTTCCTGTATACATCACTTTGCCCCTAGAGCATTTTCAAAAGAAGACATTGCACCAATTCAGAGAACAGTTGCCTTCAAGAGTAGAGATTATTCACTTCTGACTTTTTTTTTGCAATTTATTTTAAATCACAGTTTAAAATTAAAACAATAACAACAATTCTGCAGTGAACTTGTGGCCATTCTATTTTTCCATTGGCAGTATTTTTTTAAAAAAATCCCAGCATATTTCCTGACTCCTGATCACAGTGGATGCATCCAGGGAAAGAGGAATTAAGGTATTTGCTACTTTTGCTCATAGGGACTGTTGTAGACCGTCCCCCTATTACCAGACAAATACTAACAAAAGAAACATTGCTGGTCTTATTACCATAGTGCAGGACTAAATTTAGCCTATACCCAAACTTGGTCAGATTTTATTTTTTGTTTTTCTCCATCAATGCTCTATGCATTGCTTCTTCCCCTTCATTTCCAGATCCTCAGTAAACCAAGGCGCAAACTAGGACTGTCCATCAAAGAAAGGACATTTGGGAATAATTGTGTAAAAAGTCTGGATTGCCTCACATTGTCATGGACAAACAGGTTCTTGAAAGATTTGTCTGCCAGATTGTTGGAAAACTTATTTTGGTTTCTGAATAGTTGAGAACCATCCCAATCCATCAGATGCCAATGGTAGTTGAGGTGAATAGAATTTGTCTTATAGAGGTTGCTGGTAGCTGACAAACTTCTCCGGACCAGGACAGATATGATTCTGGCAAAAGAGTGACAGGAATGGCCTCCCTAACCAGATCACAAAACAACTATTCTGATGCAAAAATGAGGTCATTGTATGTCCAATTATGTGGTTGAAGCTGAAATTACTCAAAGAAGCTCATGGAGGCGAGGAACTCTTAGGTCTTACTTGTCCCATCCCCTGAGGCATGGAAGTTCCCTGTCACTAGCAGGTATATGGTGAGGAGAAGGTTTCCAGCTTGGAAGACCAGACCTAGTGATCAGGAAAAATACAGTTTGTTCGGGAAAACTTATTTGTTAATTATCCCAATGCACCATGCCAATTCGTTGGTATACTTTCCTGTAATTTCTCCTTGGTGTTTCCTGAAAACAGATCCAGGTGTTTCCTAAACATATTAATAGTTTGCTTTCTCTCTGGGCTTATCTGCCTTGCCTGAACAGGCCCACGACCATTTTTGAAAGGTAAAAACAAAAGCCATTGCTCTGTATTGACCTGCTCTCATTACAAATGCAAAATTTGTGTCTATATTTCTGCTTCCATTTTAAAGAAACTCTCCTTCCTATTGTCACCTCAAGTGTCTGTTTTCTTTGATTGACTGCTTTGTTACTGGTGAGCCCCAGAAGTTCACAAACTACTTTGCAAAGGCACAAACAGCCCCTAAGCTGAGCTAATTATAATTCCCTTCTATAAAGTGTTCAGTGATTATCAATAATGCCATAATAACACATTAGTTCTAACACTTGCCTTGCCTTGTAAAAGGAAAATTATTGCCTCAAAATACTGCATAATTTTAAAAAACAATATATTTTCCCACCGAGCTTCCTATTTTTCCATGGATTTTCTTTTTTAAAAAGTCAAATGTTATACAAGTTCATGGTTTTTCTAATTACTCAAAAATCCATGAAACAATGCAATGCTGGAGATATATTCTCATATCCAGAGAAATAAATAATAATTTATTAGCACAGAATAGCTCAGATAAATAAAAATAACTAAATATCGTTGTATAATTGTTTTATAAATAATTTAAGATTTGCATACATTTCTCTTGGTTTTGTAATTAGAAACCTTCTACTTTGAAGGCTGATATTACAGCTGCTGTGTCACTTTAGCATTAATGCTAAAAACAGCTTTGGAAGACATTAGAGTTCAACAGGGCAGTAATAATGTTTACAAGTAATAGTCTCTTACCAACCACTTGTTCAGCCACCATTCAAAGTTACTGTCAAGCACAGGAAAATCAGGAAGTCTAGGCATTCGAAAGAATATACAGGTTTATTGCAAGCTTATGCTCTTTACAAGAATCTGAACTACCAATAATCAAGGCAAATAGATGGTAGATAAGAGTCATTGGAATCCAAGCTGGACTGGACTTAGATCTCTTGTGGCATGAAAGGACTCAAGACCGATGATGTGTTTGACCCCCTCCCTTGGGCTCAGCCTGTTCATCTCCTACAGTTACAGTGACATTAAAAAAGGTAATGTATGACTGGTCCTTGAAGTTGCAGCTGTCGCAATGGCTCTATAGTCATATGATCATAATTTGGGCACATGGCTCTAAGTGTCCAAATTATGATTGCATATTTATGATGATCACAGCATTCTTTTGTAAAGAGCCATGGTGGCGCAGTGGTTAGAATGCAGTACTGCAGGCTACTTCTGCTGCCTGCCGGCTGCCTGCAGTTCGGTAGTTTGATTCTCACCGGCTCAAGGTTGACTCAGCTTTCCATCCTTCCGAGGTCAGTAAAATGAGGACCCAGACTGTTGGGGGCAATATACTGACTCTGTAAACTGCTTAGAAATGGCTGTAAAGCACTGATAAGTGGTATATGAGTCTAAGTGCTATAGCTATTGCTATTCTGCAGTTATGTGATTCTAATTTGAAGACTTATCTTCTGAGTGTTGTCAATAAGCAAAGTCAATGGGGAAACTGGCAGGAAGTCAAAGTCAGTCATGTGATGATACACATAATAACATGCAGTGACTCACTTAAAAACTGCAGCTGGAATTGACATCATAAGTTGGCATGATCACATGATGTTTCATTTAATGATTGCACCACTTAGTGATGGAGTTGTCAGTCCCAATTATTGTTAGTAAGCGAGGACTTAGTGATTAGGACTTCATATTTTAAAGTTTGTTGTTAGCCTGTATGCGTATGCATTTGACTTTTTTTTCAGTTTGTGTATCTACCCTCAATTTAATTTTGTAAATGTATGAAATAAGTAAAGGTGTATATGGTCAGTAAGACCTTCCATAGGAAGAAAAGTCATTGAATTTGCTATCCTAGGATAATAAGATGTCCAATGAGTTGATTTGGTAGTGTCTCTGGTCTGAATATAATGTAAGCAAAGTCTTCTACTCCAGACAGGATTTTTTAAAGCTAGTTTAGTACCAGGTAATCATGAATATAAGACCAAAGTAGTTTTAAAATGCAGTATGGATATGCCCTCTGTTTCTGTCTGTTTGTGTGTGTCTGTGTGTATATATATGCACAAACATACATACATGTATGTACTGAGCGATTTATTTTTAGAATCTGTACTTATTAATGATAAATTATTAGACATAAGTCAAAGGATGCTACATTTTAATATTTTAAGAAATATTTATAGCATTTTTAAAAACCTGATTTTAAATGAAACAAGGTTGCTACAGCAGTTTGCAAATCAGAATGAATGTTGACAGTTTCTCCCTTTCAAGCTCAGCTGCACCAAAAGAAAAAAGATATGAAGAAAGGTAAAAATCATGTATGCAAGAACTTTTTTATGAAGTTTACTTATACAGTTAGCTGTGGTTGGCTGAATATTAATGTAATGAGAAAATTTCAATATTTAAGTTCACAGACTATAATATGTGAAACTGAAACACATCCCACTATGGCTAAAGTTGTTTCAAGAACGAGGCCTTTGTTAGAGTTCCTTATAATTACCAGTCTAAATGGAAGAAAATCAGAAGCTGGAAGTATGAAAAAAGTGCAACTCCCTCTTCCTGATCTAGGGAAGCATGTTAGAATAGAATAGAAGTCTTTATTGGCCAGAGAGCACCAAAGGCCCCTCCTCAACCAGCCAACCTGGTTGAGGTGGTCAGCCATATAAATGCAATCAATAAAGTACTCAACAAATATCTAAACTAAGCAGAGCTTTAATAAGCAATAATCAATTGTTGATGTTGTGATGTTTTTCAGATTCTGGTATACTGGCTGATTGCCCTGAAGGATGGATATTTTATGTGGGTCAATGTTATAAGATTCACAGACAAACTACTTCCTGGCAAGATGCTTCTAGTCTGTGTAGAAAGGAAGGTGGCGAACTGGCGAGCATCCATAATGTGGAAGAGTACAGTTTTATTATTTCTCTGCTTGGGTACAGTGAGTATCAGTATGGGGTTCTGTGAATGTTCATCCTTTTCTAAAAACATGGCTGGTTTAGTTGAAAGTAACAGCAGTGGTTTATTTTGACAATACCAGTTTCATACATCTTGCTAAATGATTAAGAACTATTGCCATTAAGAATTTTAATTGTGAATTCAGCCCTTTTGCAGGATTTTCTGAAAATTTCTGTATGTGTGTTTTCTCCTATCTTTGAGAACGGATGTATTGATTCTACTGATGTTCATGAATGTGGAAATGACATTACTCCTGTGGAGAGATTGTGGTTTGGGGGAGCATATGTTGTCAAGTTGGATGGAAATCTAATTTGCAATTTCTTTCCCTGAAGAAGAAGTCTTTCTGCTTATGTCTTATTCTCAGCGTGCTTGTTGGGATAGTTTAACTTTATTATTAGAGCTGGTGAGGAATTCTGAACCTGGTGTCACTGTTTTCTGTTACATAACTTCCCAACATTTTGCAAAATTTGGGCCTGCCTGGATTTTCCAGTTCCATGAAAAGTTTTCCTTTGGGACTTAATTGACCTGTGTGGAATCAGGAAGACTATGCATTCACATGGAAAGAGAGAGAGAGAGGGAGGAAGAGAGGGAGGGAGAGGGAGAGAGAGAACAAATAAGTTCAAGAGCATTATTTCCATTCTTGAGAATTTCACTACTGTTTTCTTTTCTTTTGAAAGAAAGCACCTTGTTCTTATCCAACTGAAGAAGAACTTGGAGAATAAAAAATACAGATTTTATTTTCTATGAGATACTAGTCTGAGAACTCTAGGAACAGGAAGTAGCAGTCAAAGTTTGAATTTTCAACTTTTGCTTTTTGTTGCATTTTCAAGTCAATCTGTTGTATATTTATATGTTGCATATTAAGACTAGTCTATTGGTTTTATTAAACACATGCACATTATCCAATCCGTCCATCATGATTAGAAAGCTTTGCTTGAAGGTGTGGCAAGCAATGCCTACTGATCTTTGGGAAATTAGAAGGGAGGAATTGTTACTCATTAGTATAACTCATTCTGTGGATATAGAAGGTCACAAGTTCAACTCCTGTATGTGAGCTCAAAGGATCAGATATTAAATGGCTGGGGGAAAAATTTAGCCTAGATTTTTTGAGGAACCACTGCTAAATGGGTCTAAATATTTTATGGCAACTAGACTATTTGGTTTTGCTCAAAGCTGCTTGCTTTTTTGTTTTTTAAAATATATGTTAAATGGGGATTTAATGCTCAACCAGTGAAGCTTTTTCAATAGTTAGTAGGAGCAAAATAAGTAATACAGAAGAAGCAGCAGGCAAATATTGAAGTTCCATAGTTAATGCAAGATACAAGGTTAAGATTTATATGATGCAGAACTTTTAATTTGGAAGACATACTGGTATGTTCCTTGGGATGATTAGATACTGGACATATTTGGCTCCATCAGGGAGATCAAACCTGTGGGACTTCTCCATAACTGTGGTGGATCATAGTGGGTTGCAAAAAATATTTTAGTGCAATGTTTGTTATGCGTTTCAAATCTAGAAACTGTTTCAGTTAAAGTGAAATATTGAGAATTTTACATAGATCACAACGTTCCACACTTGAGAGAAGGATTCTGCTTCTTGCACCATAATATCTTCATTGTTGGTAATAGGATGTGTAGGGACAGGGGCGTGAAAACAAATAGGAAAACCATGTGAAAATTTCAGGAATTCAAAAAGCAGTACCTCTGTCATCAGACAGCAATCAAAATGACAGTAAGAGCAGGAAGCCAAATAGTATAATGTGCTCTGCTCTTTTGGATTTTGTGCAAATCTGAGGAAATCATATGTACATGACATTTTATTCATAGTATTTTAGCCTCATGGAAAGGAAACACCTGTTATATTCTGGTATAGAGTCAAATTATACTGGGTACTCTTCTATTTAGGACATTTTAAAGTTATCTCTTCTTGTTTAACGATTGATTAGTATAAAAAATGTCTGCACAAGGCATCCAATTAGAAAATTATTACTGAAAAGCAATCCCTTCATATTTCAACACTGTTCAGTGGAGGATGGGTTTCATTGAAACCATTCCTTATGTACCACTTGTGAGGCAAAGATTACTTGATCCACAGGAATGAGAACTGATTGGCAGGATGGGAGAAGCAGTGATGTCTTCACACAGCCTTACAACTTTTCCCTAATCTGACTATTTGTCTCATTGCTCATAATGGGCAATGCTTACAAAGTACATAATGGGCAATGCTTATAAAGAAGATGATCTTGATGGAGTCATGCAGGCAAAAGGATTTGAAGTAATCCAGAACAAAAAGATAATATTCTCAAATGGCTCAGCCAGAGACATCCCTGATTTACTGAACTAAAAGAAGGAAGAGGGGGTACAGCACAACCAGACTTCCAAGACTATTTCAATAAGACTAGTTTTTATCTTCCTGTGGAGTTGATTTCCTGGTCTGGTCTACCTACTGGGATTGACAATGCTTGATCTCCTTGTGGATGTCCTTGCATATAACCCAAAGGTGGAAGGAAAGAGTTAGTGGGAAACCTGTATACATGAGATCAACTTGATCTTATTGATTGGGAGTTCTGAGAATTGTAATCCTGACACATCTGGAATATGCCAGGTTGAAGAAAGTGACTTAAATGACCTTCCATAATCAGCAGGAGACCTCAATACAGGAGACAGCATCCATGATTGATATGGATTGTGGAAAAAATTACATTGTTTTAATTTTATTTCTTTTTTTTAAACCTTAAAAATGTGTATAATATCCTTTAAACCCATTCTTCCAAAATAGTTTGCAACATTCTAAAATCACATTAAACAAGCACACTAAAACGTTCACTAAAATGCAAAGTAAACTATAAACAATAAAAACATAAGTGGAAGATTGATTATTTAGAAAAAAATTATTGCAGCATACATGTTGAAAATATTGATATACTTTTTGTTTACCTGCAATGAATCAGAATCAAGTGATGAATTATGGATTGGTCTGAATGATCTCAAGATTCAAATGTTCTTTGAATGGTCAGATGGGACTCCTGTTACATATACCAAATGGTTCCGTGGCCAGCCAACACATGCTAATAACAGGCAAGAAGACTGTGTGGTCATGAAAGGAAAGGTAAATAAAGTTTTGACATCTTCACTATATTATAATTAAATATTGTTAGAATCATCTTAATACTTGACTACTATATGTAGTGAACTGATTGAATGGAGAGAATCTTTTAAGTTTATTATGAGCCATGGTGGCGCAGTAGTTAGAGTGCAATACTGCAGGTTACTTCTGCTGCCAGCTACTTGCAATTTGGCAGTTCAAATCTCACCAGCCTCAAGGTTGACTCAGTCTTCCATCCTTCTGAGGTGGGTAAAATGAAGACCCAGATTGTGGGGGACAATATGCTGACTCTGTAAACCACTTAGGGAGGTCTGTAAAGCACTGTAAAGTAGCATCTACGTCTAAGTGCTATTGCTATTATTGAACCTGTTGTGCATGGTGAATCCTCAATGTTAGTACCCCAAGTTGACCAGGAGGGTGGGGATATTGAAGAAATGGCTGAATAAGGATAATAGAAACAGAGCAACAGCATTAAAAAATAGGGTTTTAAGGATCTGCACTACTACATACTAGATTCCACATTAACTTTAACTAACTAACTAACTAACTAACTAACTAATAAATAAATAAATAAATAAATAATAAATAATTTAGACAATTACTTCCCACCTTTCTTTATATTAACTGAGATTATAGCTCATGTTTTGCATATAAAGGGTCCCAAATTTGCTCCCTGAC
>JANHZT010002483.1:236329-248066 GCA_032468215.1 Stegonotus admiraltiensis
TCTTTTATGTACACTGAGAGCATATGCACCAAGACAAATTCCTTGTGTGTCCAATCACACTTGGCCAATAAAAAAATGCTATTCTATTCTATTTAGAAACCTGTAAGACCTGTAAGAAACTTGTATTTAATTCTTGGTTTCTATTTTGCCAAATGAATTTGAATATATCTTTCTGCCATTATTTGAAAGAAGAATCTTTAATCAATATTGGTCTGGAATAAAAATAACATTCTAAGTAATACATTCATTTTAATTACAGAAGTTCTTCCCATCAATGACAATTCTAATTTTTGCCATCTATTTAAACCCAACTTTAACTCCTTCCATATTTTAACATAGTTGTTTTTGTATCACTAATACATAGTTATAATACATATAATATATTTATTAGTATAACTAATGAGCTGTTGTGGCACAGTGGTTAGAATGCACTACTGCAGTCTACTGCTGCTGCCTATGGCTGCCTTCAATTTGGCAGTTCAAATCTCACTAGGCTCAAAGTTGACTCAGCCTTCAGCCTTCCAAAGTTGGTAAAAATTAGGACCCAGATTGTTGGGGGCAATATGCTGACTCCGTAAATTGCTTAAAGAGGGAAGTAAAATACTGTAAAGAGGTATGTAAGTCTAAGTGCTATTGCTATTGCTATAACTTAGAATTTTCATCATTAAGTATCATCCACATATACTTTACCTTTTTCATAACTTTAAAACCAGTTTTAAGTTCCAATTTCTGTCAATCTTCCATGTCCTTATTCTTGGTTAATATGGTTGTCTTTAGCTTATTTATTTTTAAGTCTGCCATTTTTCCAAATAGTTTAATCTTCCCCATAATATATTCAATATTCTCAAGCAGATCTTGCACAATCAATACCAAATCATCAGTAAAAGCATGAAGTTTATAATTGTGCACTTTAATTTGCAATCCTTTACCCTTTTGTTTTGTCTAATGTTCCTGTTTAACAGTCCCAACACCAGAATAAATTATAAAGGACACCCTTGTCTTGTTCCTTTCTGGATTTCACATGGTTTTCTTAGGTTTCCCTTCACCATAATCTGAGCTAATCTCTGAATAAAGCTCAATCCAAAATCCATCTTTTCCACTACTTTGAACATAAAGTCCCAGTTCAAATTATCAAATGGTTTTTATGCAACTAGAAAAATTAATGTGATTTGTTTGTCACTATGCTGTTGTAAATGATTAATTATATCTGGGATTATTCTTACATTACCTTTTAGTTATCTTTTGGGTAAAAATCCACCCTAGTGTCTTAATCAGTGGTGGGTTTCAAAATTTCTTACTACTGGTTCTGTGGGTGTGGCATGGCTTGATTGGCATGACTTAGTAGGCGTAGCAGGGGAACAATACTGTAAAATCTCCATTCTGTCCCCAATCCAGGGAAAGGTTACTGCAAAATCCCAATTTTTTCTAATCAGCTGGGACTTGGGAGGCAGATATTAGATGGGGGCGGGGCCAGTCAGAATTTTTACTACCGGTTCTCTGAAGTACTCAAAATTTCCGCTACCGGTTCTCTAGAACTGGTCAGAGCCTCCTGAAACCCACCTCTGGTCTTCATGAATGTAACTCTGTAAAACATTTTTAAGTCTTTCAGCTAAGATAGATATAAAAAGTTTGTAATCATTATTAAGAAGAGAAATTTCCTGTAATTCCTCACTAAGGTTCAATCCACTCCTTTAAGATTTTTAATTCTTCTTTTGTAGCATGTCATGTAACATAGAAAACTTTTTCTCAAATACTTCCATAAGAAACTTGGCACTGGGTTCATCTGACTCATGGGTAGATACTTTACTTCTCTCTTAGAGAACATTTTACTTTTTAATAGTTTGATGGAACGATAATTCCTAGGAAGACTGAAGAACATTGGGGAATGATTTTATCACACTTAATTAGAAAACAATTTCTGGTCTTTTTTGGTAAGACAGACTGACTTTGGAGATTGAATTTATTATATTGTCAACAATTGTTAAGAGATGGTATTAAGAAATAAACATGGATATTTGATTCTGGAAGAATAACTGTTACATCTTGGACAAGAATAAAATGCATGGTAAATTGTCTACAAGTTAATTACAATAACCATTTGTTAATAGAAACTTTAACTTTCCTTTTTTAGTTATTAATGTTCTTCTTGTTAATTATTTTGTTATTAATTGTTAATACTGGATCCAGGAAACTACAGACCTATCAGCCTGACATCAATACCTGGGAGGTTTCTGTAAAACATAATCAAGCAACAAATCTGTGAACACCTAGAGGCAAACAAAGCCATAACCAAAAGTCAACACAGGTTTGTCAAAAACAGATCACGCCAGACTAATCTTATTGCATTCTTTGACAAAGTGACAGAATTAGTGGGCTAGAGAAATTCGGTGGATATAATTTACCTGGACTTCAGTAAGGCATTTCATAAAGTAGAACACAACCTACTACTTGGTAAAATGTGGGTTAGACGCCATGGTTAGACCAGGTGAACTAATAACTGGCTGACTCAATGTATAGTCCTCAATGGAACTCTATGTGCATGGAGGAAAGTATGCAGTGGGGTATCCTAAGGCTCTGTCTTAGCCTAGTATTCCTCAATATCTTCATCAATGATTTAGATGAGGAGATAGATAGGGAACTCATCAAATTAGCAGATGACACCAAACTGGTTCTACATTCCAGAACATAGGCTTAAGATACAGGAGGATCTTGACAGACTTGAACATTGGGCCCTATCTACCAAAATGAAATTCAATGGTGAAAAAAGTAAGGTTCTGCATTTAGCAAGAAAAACCAAATGCACAGGTATAGCATAGGTTGTACCTGGCTCAATAGTAGTAATTGTGAGAGAGATCTTAGAGTCCTAATGGACAATCACTTAAATATGGGCCAGCAGTATTCTGCAGCTGCCAAAAAAGCCAACACAGTCCTAGGTTGCATTAACAGAGGGATAGAATCAAGATCACATGAAGTGTTAATACCACTCTATAATATCTTGGTAAGTCTATATTTGGAATACTGCATCCAGTTTTGGTCACGACAATGTAAAAAAAGATTAAGCTTCTAGATAGTGTGCAGAAAAGAGCAACAAAGATGATTAGTAGACTGGAGGCTAAAACATATGAAGAATAGTTGCTGGAATTGAGTATGTCTAGTTTAATGAAAAGAAGGACTAGGGATGACATGATATCCAACCTGTTCTCCAAAGCACTCTGGGGGGCAAGACAAGAAGCAATAGATCAGGGGTGTCAAGGCCCAGGAGCTCGAGCTGACCCGCATAGTGCTTAGATCTGCCCACGGGGCTGCCCTGGAAACAGTGAAGGACCAGTCCACAATGCCTCTGCCAGTGAAAAAGGAGCTCGTGAGGATCACGTGCAGCCCTCCCGAGTTCCGTTTCCATTAGTAGAGAGTTGCATGATCCCATCACAGCCAAACATGGAGCTCATGAAGGCCACAGGCAGCCTTCCCAAGCTCCGTTTATGCTAACAGAAAGTTGCAGGAATCCGTCGCAGCCAAAAACAGAGTTTGGGAGCTTGTTTTCTCCGGCAGAGCGCTCAGACCTCCACAGGCGCCCCAGCACAAGTGATGTTGAGTTGGCCACACTCACCCTGGCCATGCTCAACTGGGGCCCCCAAGGTCAAACACAGCAATGATGTGGCCCTCAATGAAATCAAGTTTGACACCCTTGCAATAGATAGAAACTAATCAAAGAGAGAAGCAACCTAGAACTAAGGGAAAATTCCTGACAAAACAATTAATAAATGGAACAACTTGCCTCCAGAAGTTGTGAATGTTCCAACACTAGAAGTTTTCAAGAAGAGATTGGATAACCATTTGTTTGAAATGGTATAGGGTTTCCTGCCTGAGTAGGGGGTTGGATTAGAAGTCCTCCAAGGTTCCTTCCATTCTGTTATTCTGTTAATAAATTATATAGATAATACTTTTCAAACAGATTTAGTCGTTTAACAATTGGGGGGACTGTTTCACAAGGGCTGGGAAATTGTAATATTGTAGTAAGGTATTAATCAGTGTTCAAATAGGGGGATAATATGTATGTATGTGTTAGATTTTTTTTATTTTTTATTTTTTCAATGCACTTTTTTAATGTCTAGTTTGTTTTGGGTTCTTTCTTCATTTGTTTATTTTCTTAAAAAATGTGAGAGTTTTGTATTTTGACTTTTTTGAATAAAAATAAAAGAAAAAAGAGTTACTCTCTTTAACTATTTTGTTTTGTAATTTTACCCGAAATAGATTATAATACATTTAAAATTAATATTTTAGATTTATACTTGCACACATAACTAACATCATCATAGCTGTGTGTTATATTTTTTTATAATAGAGACTCCATGTTATGCTGGTGCTTTATCTCACCCATTTAATTTTACTTTTATGTTATATGTTTTCAAATTTTGCTAGTCACTGACTGAATTAATAGTATTTCATTTCATGAAAACTGTTTCTTATTCTCAAAGGGCATAATTTAATAGGCATGTAGAGTAAGCATGTATAGATTTATGAATGATGAGTGTTTAATGATTAACTGTACATTCCTGAGGAAATTTCTATGGAAATAGTACTTTTACATAGAAGGCAAATATATTTACAGCCTTAGTTATTACAATACACATTTCATAACACTGGAGGCAGTAGTAAATATTGCTGTCTTCTTTGCTCTTATATATAAAGGAGTTCCTGAAACGAAGCTACTTCAGTTGGTTCTTAATTTCAGGGTAGTTTCTGGAATGTTTTATTATTTACAATGACTACTTTTCTGTTCCTATTTTTTTTATTTCTCATTCAGCCAGCTTTTCAATTATCAGGTAAAATTTATTCATTTAAATTGTTTTAAAATATATGTATTTAAATTTAATTATTTAAATATTCAATTGTTTAATTTATTTTTATTCTGTCACAGTTCTTCAGTTGTTTGTGTTTTTTCCTCAGCACTAATGTATGGATGCATTCTCTATAATTACTGATTGTATCTAAATAATCTTTTAGAGATTAGCAATATAAAGGGTTTTTTTACTTTTTATACCTTTTTAAAAACAATTCTTTTTTTCCGTTGGTTGGTATATTTTAATAATTAATAATAGAAAATGTTAAATTTAAATAGATGAAATCTGAGATACAATAGCATTGTTTCAATATTACAATGTATAGAAGGTGGAAAACACAGTAATAATATAAATACTATCGTAAAAAAGCAAAATAGTATAATACAGTATAGTATAAAACTATACATTTTTATGGGGAAAAAATGATAGCCATATATATCTCCACAGCATGAATGTGTTTACTCTATATTTATTATTATTGTTTGGTTCATTTTATAGACAGTGAAACTTTTTTGATATACAATGAAAATCTTCATCTTTGTCTAAAACTTCAAGAATCTCATTCCTTCTCCCTTGAGATCTGCAACAAGCATAGTGACCGGCAAAATTTTAAGTGGGTATCTGATTATCAGTTATTGAATATGGCGGTGAGGCTATGTCTGAGTGTGCCTTCAAACAAAAACATGATTCCAGTTACAGTGTCACCATGCAACGAAACCCTTGATGTACAAAAATGGGAATGCAGAAATGACACGCTTGCCCTTGCAACAGAAGAGTTGTTTTTAAATCCTGCTAATGGGCATGAAAATGGGGTTATACTATCAGCAAACACCACCAAAAAAAGCGTTTGGAAGATCTACGGAACAAAGAAAAACTTATGTGCCCAGAAATATGAAGGTAAATATCCAAACATTAATCCTTCTTCCTGAATTTGCTTACCTAAATTGTCTTCCTCTTTGAATCTCTTTACCTGAGAATTGAAATATATTGGATACTAAAGATATAATTTCAAATTATATTACTACCTACTGTAGTTGTCCTTTAACATATTAGTGTTGTTGTCTTTTACATCATCTGGAAAAAAAACCCGGCATGTACAGGTAGTATTTAACATATGGCCACAATTTTGCCAAGCAGGGCAGTTGTTAAATGAGTTTTGCTTCATTTTACAATCATTGTAGTTTCTAAGTTAGTAACATGGTTATTAAGTGAATCTGGCTTTCCTATTGACATTGTCAGAAGATGATGATATGATACTAGGACACTACAAGCATCACCAATTGAGAAGCATCCAAATTTTGCTCATGTGACCACAGAGATGCTGCAACAGTCATAACTGTGAAAAACAAGTCATAAGTCACTTTATTCAGTGCTGTTTTAACTTCGACCATTAAATGAATGGATGACTAAATGAATGCATGATTACTATATTCTAAGATATAAATTCTGAAAAATGTATAAATATGGTTACATGTATTGTACACAAACTGTATGCATTACTTATAAATAAATCTTGAGGTATTTTGGTATAGCATTTCTATTCTCATTTTAGTACTTCTCAATCTAACAGAAACATGTTTGATTTTTTTAAATAGCGCTATTCACTATAGACGGCAATGCCTTTGGAGCACCCTGCGTGTTTCCGTTCAAGTATCTGAATAAATGGTATGCTGAATGCACAGTTGACCATGATGATCACCAACGACTTTGGTGTGGAACAACTCCAGATGTGGACAAAGACTTTTTATTTGGATATTGTCCCATGAAAGGTAAACTTATTTCATGATACATTTGTTTATTTTGTATTTATTTATTATTATTACTATTACCTTTATTATTTTTACAAACAACTCAAGGCAACAAACATACCTTCTTCCTCCTATTTTCCCTACAACAAGAACTCATTGAGGTGGGTTGGACTGAGAGAGAGTAACTGGCTAAAAGTCACCGATTAGCTTACATGGCTAAGATGGGATTTGAACTCACAATTTCTCTTCTTTAGCCTAATGCTTTAACTGGCTCTCATGCTATGGAATATGTATATCTATGTTTAAAAACAAGCCTTTTATAATGGATTGTTTCATGTTCACTATTGCAATATTCTATAGCAGCTGTGCCCTATAGGTGGTGTCACAACATCTTGGTAATGTGTTATCAATTAGAAGTTAATGTAGTACATTTTAAAATAAGATTAATTACAATTTTCAAATCACCCTTGCAATATAATTAGAAGTAACTATTTTGTTCACAGTTAAGGTGCTTAAGAGCATGTGTTTGTATTTGCAGAATCTGGTGAAAAAGGTTGGGTTCAGGTCTGCCATTCAGTAGCTCCAGAAGCTCACTGAGTGATTTTGAAAATCTTCTCCTAGTCCAACCTATCTTACAGAATTGTAATTGTGGGGAGAAATGGGAAGAGAGTGTTTTGTGTACCACCTTGAGGCCCTGCAAAAGGAAGGGAGGGAGGGAGGGAGGGAGGATCAGAATGTCAGCAGAGTCATTTTGGCATAAATTTATCTCTTATGCATTTCATTAATGTTTTATACTGTGAATTGATATTTTTACAAAATGTGGAACCCTCTTTTTTTTTTTAGACTGTATCAAAATATTAAATAAAACTGACTTCAATTGTACCTTTTCTGCATTAATGGGCAACCCTGATCTTGATTGACCAGATAGCATTAGTAGTGGGGTGGGAGGAGATCACCAGCAAATCAGAGGATTGTAGGCTACACTAAGATATTAGAAAAAAATCCCAAAAGAATTAAGTCACAAAGCACTTTTGTTCTGTTTTCAGTGATCAGAATGAAACTTCTCTTCAGGGAATCTTAATTTTTATATAGTCTTATTATGTTTTAATACATATACAGATAGTCCTCGACTTACGACCACAACTGAGCCCAAAATTTATGTTGCTAAGTGAAATATGTGTTAAGTGAGTTTTACCCATTTTATAATTTTTCTTGCTGCTGTTAAGTGAATCATTGCAATTGTTAAGTAAGTAACATGGTTGTTAAGTGGATCTGGATTCCCCATTGACTTTGCTTGTCAGAAGGTCACAAAATCTGATCACATGACCCCAGGACACTGCAACCGTCATAACTATGAACCAGTTATCGAGCATTCAAATGTAAATCATGTGACTATGGGGATGCTGCAATGGTCATAAGTGTGAAAAATGGTCATAAGTCATTTTTTTCATTGCCGCTGTATCTTTGAATGGTCACCAAAAGAACTGTTCTAAGTCGAGGAGTCCCTGTATGTAATTTGGAATCAAAGTATAATAGTGAGATGCTAATGTTTTCAGGGGATTCCTGATTGCCTGGAATCTATGTTTCCACATGAACCCCACTAGCAGCATTATTCTCATGCCTGGCAGGAGAAGCCAGGCAATCATGGTTTGCTAGGAAGAAGCTAGCATGACAACCCTTTACAAATGAATTTTCTCTGATTGGTTTAAGAGCTCTCCACTGGGTAGCTTGTTTATTTATTTGTTCTGGTTTGCTATCTCATAAAATGGGAAGTAGAAAAGGAAGCTAGCACTTCTAAAATCAACACTTCTAAAACTAGTCAGTCAGTCAATCATACATTCATACATTTACTCAGCAAGTTCTTTATTAGTAGTTTCTTAAAAACTACTTCCTTACCTCTTTTTTAAATACTCATAATTGGAGGTATAAGGGTTATATTTTTCTCCTCCTTTCAAGCTAGGCTAAAAGAGACAGTGAGGGATCCTTAGTGCTGTCTGAGCTTGGCTGTTCTCTTGCAGACTACCCAAACTAGGTAATATCATCATCCTCTTAATGGCTGTGATGAAGGCAGTCATCTAGGCATTAAGAGAAACTAATTGTAGCAAACTATGAGTCTTGTGGCCCTTTTGCCTTCTAAATGCATGATTGTACTTTGGGCTGCTATCTTCATGTCCACTCACAGAATGACTTAGGCTTATTTTATATAAGCCTGTATAAGCCTTATTTATTTTATGTTTGTGTATTTGTACTAACGTTATTGTACACATTATGATGAAGAAACATAAAAACCTCTGAGGGAGTTGGGTGGCTCAAAAATGTGAAAATAAAATCAAATAAAATCAAAATAATAAAATAAATAAAACAAAATAAAACAAAAACTAGTTGAACATAATAAAGTCATGTTATTATCACAAATGCAGCCTGGATCCATTTCTTGCACAAAAATCTATCAGAAAGAATGATCTTAATAGTTTTGCAAACTGTGAGAAAGTAGGTGATGACTTGGGAGCATAATGAGAGGCTACCACAAAAAGAATACCTTTGAGTTCCTAATCCATTTACTATATGTGGGCTTTCAGGGTGTATATACGGGATAGGCACATCCTTTCTAAGAGAGATTTTAAACAAAACTATACGGGTTCCAAGCAATGTAAGACTTAAAAGTTAAAAACAGCACTTTAGATTGGGCCAGAAGTGTGCTGGAAATCAATGGAGGAATTCAGTATAGACGTAATGCTGTTAAAACTATTTCCCTCCATGAGTAATAAGGTCAATGCAATTTCAACCAATTGCTACCACCCATTTACACAGAAAGCCCCATACAAACATGTTGCAGTAGTGTAAATGTGTCCCATTCTGCTTTTTCCAAAATGCAACTGGACTTTCTTGGTTTGTTTTCTTTGAAAACATTTCACTTCTCATCCAAGAAGCTTATTCAGTTCTGAAGCTTTTTGAACTAAAGAAGCTTCTTGAATGAGAAGGAAAATGTTTTCAAATTAAAAACCAACAAAGTCCAATTGCCTTTTAGAAAAAGTACCTAGCGACAACCACGACCTGGACAATTGAGATCATTTTGTTTCTCCATAAACATCTACTTTAAAAATGAGGAGTTTCAGTGATAGTTCAATGGTAGGCAGGGGTGTCTTAAAGGACAATATCTAAAGCTCCTTGGCTTTACTCCTAGTACACATGGACTAGGTGTTATCTGGTGAAGTTATATGACAATGTTGCTGTTTAGAAGTGGGGAGTTAATTTACTTCCCTGTGTGGCTTGATGAAGCAAAGCACAATTCAAAATCTGCAGACTACTTGTTCAGTTTTTGGCAATTCTTATTAACTAAAACTATGCAATGAAAAATAATGCAATGAAAATATAAATACTTTTCTACTTGCTACTTGGACTTTGTTACTAATGAGCTGACTCTATTTTTTATAATGCTTGCAGATAAAAATGATAACTTTTTCTGGACCAAAAATCACTGGACAGGAGATTTCTACCAGATCAATTCCTACTCAGCTTTAACATGGGATGAAGCAAGAAAAAGCTGTCAGCAACAAATGTCAGAATTATTGAGCATCAACGAACTATATGAGCAAGCATATTTGACAGGTATCACAAAACAAAACATTTCTTAACAGGCTTCTAAAGGCATTCCTGATAAGAAATATGTTCTCATATGTAGTAAGCAATTTTAAAAGCTTCATATAAGAAACACCATTTTTCCTCAAGAGAAATTATCTTCTCAAAAATATTTGATGCTTTGAAACAGTCTTTCTTTGAATTATCCACTTTCAAGGAACAAGTATTTTGACATAACTAATTTGTATTCCAAAGATGAACATTTATCTGATTGATTTGAAATTAATACATAAATATCTATAGAAGAAAATACTTGTAGCTCGGGTTGAAATGTTGAGTTCTCAGTGCCCTCTGACCCAGTGGTAGGATTCAATTTTTTTTACTACCGGTTCTGTGGGCATGGCTTGGTGGGCGTGGCAGGGGAAGGTTACTGCAAAATCCCTATTTCCTCCTGATGAGCTGGGACTTGGGAGGCAGATAATAGATGGGGGTGGGGCCAATCAGAGGTGGTATTTACAGGTTCTCCAAACTACTCAAAATTTCTGCTACCGGTTCTCCAGAACAGGTCAGAACCTGCTGAATACCACCTCTGCCTCTGATCTTGGTTGTTTGCTTGAAGAAGTTCCATTACCTCAGTATGGTGTTTTCTCCTGTTCTTTGGTTAAAGTATTGTATTCTGCTTAATTATTTGGTGTTAATGTGTCCTTACCAGGGTGTTATGTGGATGAAGAGGATGTGTTCTGATTTTTTTGTTTCCTTCTTAGCTTTTTAATTGTCCCTTTTGAATAGGGTGTAAATGTGGTTACCTCTTTATGTCTATATCAATATAGATTTACATACCATTCAAAAGTTCCTTAGCATTTTAAAATTTATCTTGATCTAAGATACTCATAGTTTCCCAGTGAAATCATGGTTAAGTCTGTCTATGTGTTGTGAGGTTAAGGAGTTTTCATTGTACAAATAGAAGAGAATATAAGTAGGTCATGGTCAAATTGAGGACTCCTTGGTGCACTCTGAGCTTGGTTGTTTTCATGCAGATTAGGTAACATATTCCATGAAGTTTTCATTGTGTTTTGATTGTGTCTTCTGATTGCTAGTTGATGTTTATGGTTGCACTTTTGCCTTCTGTCCTATCTAGTGACTGTTACATACATACACACATACCAGGGGCAGGTTCCAAATCCCATTACTACCGATTCACTTGTGCATGTGCAGAAACATCTGGGCGGGTGGGCAGAGCCTCCCGCCACCACCGCTACCAGTTTGCCCGACCCGGTGTGAACCAGTAGCAGCTCACCACTGATACACACACACAAATACACGTATATGGATATGGATAAGGTAAAGGTAAAGGTTCCCCTTGTACATATGTGCTAGTCATTCCTGACTCTAGGGGGTGGTGCTCATCTCTGTTTGAAAGCCAAAGAGCCAGCAATGTCTCCTTGGTCTTGTGGCCAGCATGACTAAATGCCAAAGGAGCACAGAACGCTGCTACCTTCCCACCAAAGGTGGTCCCTATTTTTCTACTTGCACTTTTTATGTGCTTTTGAACTGCTAGGTTGGCAGAAG
>JANHZT010002483.1:260409-270808 GCA_032468215.1 Stegonotus admiraltiensis
CGACCTCTGCCCCCCTGTCAACACAGACTGCGACCGATCAGAGAGATAGGAGGAGAACCACCGTAAAACGGTACCTCTCATCCCTAACCCCTCCAATTGGCGCAGCATGATACCATGGTCATTGGTATTAAAAGCCACTGAGAGATCTAATAGGACCAGGATAGAGAAACAGCCCCTATCCCGAGCCCTCCAGAGATCATCGACCAATGCAACCAATGCCGTTTCCATGCTGTGTCCGGGTCGGAAGCAGGACTGGAGCAGGTCCAGATAGACAGCTTCATCCAGGTACCGAGGGAGTTGTCGTGCCACCACACTCTCAACAACCTTCGCAACAGTGTTAATAACAGTGTTTTAGTCCACTGTACTACCAAGGCTCAACATGCAGCTCCACATGCAGCTCAAGTGTGCAGCTCAACATGCAGCTAAACCCACCTATCCTCCAATAAAACGGACCATGTGCGTAGATCTGAATGCTTTATTGGAAGAACAAGATATGGTGAAACTGAGGAAAATAGGGCCACATATAGTGAGAATCAAATACAAGATAGACAATATTAAGCTACTGCTGAACATAATAATTAATAAATGCAAGCAATTTAAATCTCACCAGCGATGCTCTATGTGCGGGGTGTGGGTTTGTCCTTGGATGACCATGTGCACATATTAAGATGGATGCTTCTTTGGGCTTCTGCCTTCTCCAAATGCTAAAGAAAATGGAGTCTGGCTTCCCAGAGTGCACTTGGTTTGAAAGCGCGAGCTGATGGGTAAATGAGACGGGTCAGCTTCAAACAATACAGTTGGGGCATATTGTCTCTTTGGCCACTAGATGGTGCTAGAGAGCAATAATAATGTATAAAGATTATATGCTGTGTCATGGCAACCTCTACTAATTATATATACATTTCTCTACCAACTGGCATAGTTTTAGGTTATCTGCCAAATTTATTTTCAAAAAAAATTATTCACTGTAAATTTCTATGAATTAAGATGAAAGTTTTGAAGGAAAGCAACAGTCTGGTTAAAAAATAGTCATGTCAATTAACCTGCACTGCAAAAAAAGCTTTATATAGAGCATAAAAAGTATCTGCCTGATCCATGAAAAGCTAACTTCAAAAACCATATTTGATTACAATAAAACTTGATGACACTTCTAGCAAATATCCTCATAACAATGGGCAAATTACTCTCATCTTTAATATGAATTGTCAGATTTGCTTTAACTAAATTTTATTTATCGAATTAATTACATTGTAGTACAAGATCAAGATTTTTCCCCTACTGCTACTCCCAATTCTTGATGGTGTACATATAACTATTATCTTTTTTAGATGATCTTAAGCCAATTAAATGTCCAGATGGCTGGGTTGGATATGCAAAGCATTGTTACCATCTGAACAGAGATCGCAAAACGTGGAAGGATGCCTCAGTCTCTTGCCGAAAGGATGGTGGGCATTTACTAAGTATACATGACATTGAGGAGTACAGCTTTGTTTTTTCTCAGCTTGGCTACGGTAAGTATATTTGGAAGGCTTATTTCCTGTTTCATATACTCTGTGGGTACATGGATGCCAGGAAAAGAAAGGAATAGCTGCTGATGTTGCCATCCCAAGGGGGGATGGGGAAAGAGTATTTATTTAGGCCTTAAAATATTTGTAAAAAATCTATTCAGCTTGTGTGGTTTAAATGATGCTAGAACTGCTGCATACATCCATGGCAGATTAGCACATCCTGCTGCATAAATCCAAATTATATCCTGACCAACATAGCACAGAGTTCTATGGGCTGGAGGATTATATACAACCTCTGGACTTCATTCATTAAATTTGAGAGCAAATGAATAAAATAGATTAATCTTTTTAGAACCAACAGATAATTTGTGGATAGGCCTAAATGACCAGAAGACTTTTTCGTATTTTGAATGGAGTGATGGTACTACAGTGAGATTCATCAAATGGCAGAAAGGAGAACCCACACTTATAAGCAACGTGCAGGAAGACTGTGTCATCATGACTGGGGAGGTAACAATAAGAACCCTTAATTATCCAGTGGATTTTTTCCCCTTCTCTTCAGTTCTCTCTTGGATAAAATTAGTGTCTAGAAATTTATTTGATACAACTTATTCTTCCATAACATAATTTATTCTATAGGTCAATGTTTCTTAAACTTCTTCCTTTCAAGGATACTTTCCATTTTAAAAAATTATGGAGTATCTGTAAAGAACTTTTGTTTCTATGAGTTACTGATATTTATCATATTATAAATTACAATTGACACATTTGCTGCTGCTACTATGACTCACAATTGTGGATGGGCTTTAATATTATATTACCGGTATTTTTCAGTGTGGGCTGGCAAATAATTCTGGTTTTGTGCGTCTTATGACTACACTTCAAGAAATAGTATAACATTCCCATTTTGAGAGCTTTTAAAAGGAGGGTTAGAGGCTTTTTTATTTGGTTAGTGGGTTAATGTTAAGTCTGGTGGTTTTACTGTAATATATCTGACACTTCTACATTAATACTTCAAATAATCATGGATGTGTATATTCTGGACCTCATCTCAGAGCATTATTTAAAATACATTGTTCTTGTATTGTTTTATATAAAGTATTGCTTGTTGGGTTGCTGTTAGTACTGAGCTAATTTTATTAATTTGATTTGTAAGGACATCACTTAATTCTTGGGGTGGGGGGGCAGGGAAGATACTAATAAATCGATTAATTGTGTAAAGTAAACAAGGTTAGTCACACTAATGAATATTGTTCTGGTGAAAAATCTTTATTTAAAAAAGCAAATAAAGACTATTCTTAGCTTCCTCTATAACTTTGTAATTAGAGAAGGATCTGAGGGCTACTAAACAAACAGACAAGCGTTCAAGATTTTAGTCAACTGCTACTATAACAAGCATTGTGCAGTAGTCCAGCTCATAAAAAAGCAAAAATAATGTAAATCATAAAAAATAGGAAGGGGTCAAAGTAATGGATTCCTTTTCAGTGGGGTTTGTTCATCCTTACATCCTCAGAATGGATACTGGGCAGATCATTTCTGTGAAGAGGAATTAGGATACATCTGTAAAAAAGAGCCTTCAGAATTTCTTCCTGGAATCAATGAAGTTGCTGATCCAAAATGCCAGAAAGTAAGCTTAAGAATTTTGTAGCTCTTGATCTTGATCTATTCATTTTCATATGAAATTTTGGAGATACGAACCAGAAAGCTAGTATTGCCTTGAGATGAACATTTCCTGCCACTCCTAACATTGGTGTTGACTCTTAGCAACCACATAGATAGATAGATTTTTCTCTGCAATATTATAAGAAGATGTTATTCATCTTTACTATACGATAAAAAAGAAGTAATGGCTAAGCAAAAAAAATATATTTTGATATAATTTTTATGGATAGGAATATATTTAGATTGGGTTGAATCTGAAAACTGACTAAGACACAACATAACCCATCATAAAGGCAGATTTATTGGACATCCAAATTGAAAAAATGTTCTTACAAAATTAAACAAATCTAAAAGTACGATACAGAATTGGAATGTTGTGAATTTACATCTGTTAAAATTTATTGATTTCACAGCACCTTTTCAATTCTGGTTCAAAAGGTAGAATAGTGAGACTATCACTATGATTCTGGGTTCAAAGTGTAGAATAGTGAGAATATCACATAAAATATAAAAATTAAAAAATTAAAAATTGCACTTTCATCAAGATAACTTAGTTAATCCAAGAATCTTTGGATATGAGCAGGATAAAAATGTGAAAAACAAATATATAAATCCAGGCTAATATTGTTCTGTATGTGTATGTATGCTATGTCCACAGGGCTGGAAAAGGTATGATTTCTATTGTTACTTAATTGGAGGGACACCTGGAACATTTTCAGAAGCAAAAACATCTTGTGAAACAAACCAAGGATTTCTGATTGCTGTGGAGAATAGGTAAAATATGGTGAAAGGAACAAAACAAAATATCTTTACAGTGTCCAAGATAGAATTGCTACTGTATATTAGTAAATAGTACAGATATAATTTTTAAGTAAATAAATATAGTTGAGTTGAGTTGCATGGTTAATTTTTCTTTTGATAAAGGTGTGTGATCAAAAAAGTATGGAGACCACTAATGTAGTGATTTCCAAGTTCAGCAACCTTAAGATATGTAGACTTCAACCTCAGAGAGACATCTGGGGAATTCTGGGAGTTTAGTCCATAATCTTAAAACTGCCAAAGGTTGGGAGAATATTATGATATGACTGCAACTAGCAATTAGCTGGTCAGACTAAGTTGAGAGAACTGCCACATGTGACTTTTTTATTTGTAGCAGGGATTGGATAGGCTCTATCACTGGCCATACTGGGATGGTGTACCCCAGGCACCATTTATTAAGAGAACTCAGCAAAATGGAGACCTGCCTTATCCTAAACCTTCAAGAGGACACTGCATTGTAGTCTGTAAAAAAGATTCAATTGCTGGCCTTAGCAAAAATTATGGAAACATACTCCTTAGCTCTGATCAGGAGTTTGTAAAAGATTTTAAACCTCCAGGAGGAGGATGATAATTATAACTTTAACCCACCTTTTTAAAATATACAAATGTACTGAATACTCCTGCCTCCTATTTTCCCCACAACAATCTCTTGAGATGGATTGACTAGTAAAAGTGTAAATTGGACCTAAGATTAACCACCTGCAGAATCTGAAAATGGAGAAAATCAGATATCATCCTGATTTGAATTATTTTTACCACAGATTTGAGCAGGCCTTCCTGACTAGCCAAATTGGACACCGACCTGAAAAATATTTCTGGATTGGCCTTTCAGATGTAGCAAATCCAGGGACTTTCAACTGGACCAATGAAGACCCCATTCAGTTCACTCACTGGAATGCAAAAATGCCTGGTATGGAGTCTCTCAAAGCAAATACATCCTGGTCAGAAAGCTTTTATCTTGTTTAGCTTGTCTATAGAGATACATTAAATCTGACGCTGGTCTTCCATTTTGCCAGGCCCAAATCACGGCTGTGTTGCCATGAGAACTGGAGATGCTGCTGGACTATGGGATGTTGTCAATTGTGACGAGAGGGCTCCCTTCCTTTGCAAGCATTTGGCTGAAGGGGTGACACCTCCTCCAATCCCGAGAGCAACGCCCCCTCCCCCATGTCCTGAAGGATGGTCTACAAGTCCAACAAGGAATATCTGCTTCAAGGTGGGTCAGCCGTTTGCTTGCTCAACCAGGTGAGGCCAGGTCAAGAGGCAGACACTGCAACAGGGGCTGGCATCACAGTTTGTTCTTCCTCCCCTTCCAGAGGGAATTTGGTGCCCTTCAGCGATAATTAATCTTCCTCTGAAAAGCCAATACAGAGATTGGAAGAACAAGAAAGACATCATAGAGAATGCTGGAAACTGATCATGTTCGTTTCCAGCATTCTGGAACACAACTTGCAACAAATGTCAAAAATAATTTTAAAAGTTTTTTTTCATCATGTAAGGTTAAGGAAACAACCAGTCCACTAATGAGAGAAGATAGCAAGGAAGTGATGAGCAGTATGCAGAAAGCAGGCTTGCTTAATTCATTCTTTGCACCTGTTTTCACACAAGGGGGGAAAATAGCACAATCTACCAAAAACAGAACCTTAAAAGACATAATAGGAATACAAATTCAAATAGGGAAGAAAATTGTGAGAGAACCCCTGTCCACTCTAGATGAGTTCAAATCACCAATACCAGATGGATTAAACTCAGAGTTCTGAGATTAATCTTGGAACCATTGAACCATATCTTTCAAAGATCTGGAGGACTGGAAAAGAGCTGATGTGGTTCCCATCTTCAAAAAAGGAAGAAGGTAGATCCGGAAAAGTACAGACCAATCAGCCTGACATCAATACGTAGGAAGATCCTGGGAAAGATAATTAAGCAAAGGATCTACAGATATCCTAGAAGCAAGCAAAGTTATAACCAGAAGCCAACATGGTTTCTGTCTTGCTATCAAAAACAGATAATGCTAAACAAATCTTATTTCATTCTTTAACAAAGTTAACTAAATTAGTGAGCCAGGGAAATGCAGTGGACATAGTATACTTGGATTTCAGTAAGGCATTTGACAAAATAGACCACAACCTACTTAGTAAGTAAGAAAAATCTATTGCTACCAGATGGCTTTGTAACTGGCTGACAAACTTCACTCAATGTAGAAGGAAGCAGTGGAATACCCTGGGGATCTTTCTTAGGGCCAGTACTCTTCAATGTCTTCATAAACAATTTAGATGAGGAGATTTTCCAAAGTAGCAAAATTTAGATGAGGAGATTTTCCAAAGTAGCAAAAAGCAGGACAAGAAGCAATGGGTGGAAACTAATCAAGGGGATAAGCAATCTGGAAGTAAGGAGAAACCACTTAATTAACCAGTGGAATAGGTTGTCTTCAGAAGTTGTGGATGCTCCACAAATGGCTATCCAATCTCTTTTAAGAAGAGATTGGGTAGCCATTTGTCCAAGATAGTATAGGATCTCCTGCTTGTGCAGGAGGTTGGATTAGAAGCCTTCCAAAGTCCCTTCCAACTGTTATTCTGTTATTATTTTGCAGCCAGAGTATCTTTGACCCTCTCTCTGAACTCTCCATTTATTTTCTTGGGTTACTGGGCCCCAAGAAATTCTGCTTTAAGCAATTCGAACAAGATGTCAACTATTATTATTGAACTAGCCTAAGACAGCTATGGCTCTAATAGAATGGTTAGAAGTTGGCACTTTTCTTGCAGTCATCTTTGATTCATCCAAGAAGCAGTCCTGCTTCATACATTTTTAACACTTCACAATTACATTTGCATTGATTTGTCATAACACTTCTTTTTTATTCCATTCATCATGTCTGATTCTCAAGACTGCCTGGACAACCTCTGTAGTCTTTGGGCAATTTTTTTAAAAAAATGGCTTGCCACTGCTTGCTTCCTATGGCTGAGAGGAAGTGACAGGCCTAAAGTTTCACAGCTGTTTTTTTTGCCTAAGGCAAGACCAAGACTCAATGTCTCTAACCTGATACCTTACACTTACCCTGCTGTCTAATTCTCTTTTAGACTAGTTTGAAGGCAACCTATAGGAATTGATATTACTACCTTAAATTTTAACTGAATTGTAATAAAGGAATAAAGCTTTGACACAATACATGTAAGGAGTAGTCATAAGGAAATAGCTTGATTAGATAGTCAATTTACTATCTGATCTTCAGATAGTAAATCAAAAATTGATTTAGGGCAGGGTTTCCAAAAGTGGTCAATATCCATCCCCAAATGATGATGGGCTAGCCATGGGGTTGATAAATGTTTGGAAGTCAAAAAGAGGTCAGGAACAAAGTTGCCATCATCACCATCATTCTCATTCTCTTCTATGGGGAAGGGGGAAATGTCCTGACCTTTTCTCAGAAAAACCAGCAGATGTTCCTATGCATATAATTTACATAGCTCTAGTTATGGCATCAGCAAAAAAAAAAAATCATCCTTTAACTTCTCCCATTTTCCTTTAACATCAATGGGGTTAGAAAGATTAATTCAAATACTAGTGAAAAGTGGAAGTATCAAATATGAAAGTTGGAGGGTTATTTGGAAAGATTATTTAATAATAGCCATAAGGGAAAACAAAAAACTACCTAGTTAATAGTCACTTGTAATAAGATATATTTATATGCATTTAGGCCTATAGAAAGAAGAAATCTGAAAGAAAAACTTGGTATGAAGCATATGACTTTTGTAAATCAATTGGAGGAGAGCTGGCTTCTTTTAATAATAAGCCAGAGGAACACTTATTAAACCAAATGTGAGTATAATAAACTGCTTATTTTTTCTATTTCAAGGCAGAAACATTCCTGGCAAAGGGTTTATTGGAGCACTGAATTCATTATCATGGAATATATAACTAGTGTAAATTCCACAAACCTGCATATATTCTGCATGTAGAGTTTTCTCTCAGAGATTTCCACTTAGAATCAGAGATCCAATACTTAATTTTATGTCAATAACTCATTGGGTGAGACATCACCATTTATATATTTAAAAAGTCCTTCAGTGTTTACAACAATAATACTCATGAATAATCAGATATGTAGATTCAGTCATAATCATTATCATCATCATCATCTCAATAAGGTAACTAGGCTTGTAGTATTGCAAATGACTACTTAAATAAATTCCATTGTAGTCATCAGAACTTATTCCCACTCGAGTAGCTTTTATATTGCAGCCATAGGGGCATATGCCATATTTAAGAGTATATTTCTGGGGATTATTGATTTGCGGACACGCTTACGTTCTGTATATAAAAAAGAACACACACAAAAAAAGGAAATTGCAGCATTGTATTTAAACAAGACACATGCATGAAACATATTTAACATTTACTAAGTATTACATTTTAGATCAGAACCAGAAGGCTGGATTGGTTTAAGATTTGTGGACTCTAATACAAAATTCACTTGGATCGATGGGTCTCTTGTAAGTAAATCATCAACATGCATGCCTTATAACACAGTATTAAATGAAATTGTTGCTTTTTAAAATACTTAATGAAGTATTAATAATATTTCTTGTAGTGAAGTTTCATAGACATATAATATTTAACTGTTAAACTAAAACCAACTATTTAAAATCTTATTATAATATGATGTTTGTTTATGTTTATGTTTATTAAATTTATATACCGCCCTTCTCCCAAAGGACTCAGGGCGGTGAACAGCCAGCCATAAAACACATATAATACAAAACTTAAGAACAATTTAAAAATAAATTAAATCAATTTGGCCCATGTTTAAGACCCCAATTAAAACCATAAATATAAATTTGCACAATTAAAACCCAATTTAAAATCCCTGTTTAAGCCAGCCCTGCGCGATGAAATTAGAGTCTTAAGGGTGCAGTGAAAGGTCCGGAGATCGGGATGCTGACGTATCTCCGGAGGCAGCTCATTCCAAAGGGCAGGAGCCCCCACAGAGAAGGCTTTCCCCCTGGGGGTCGCCAGTCAACATTGTCTAACAGACAGCACCCTGAGGAGACCCCCTCTATGGGACCGCACTTGTCAGTGGGAGGCTATTGGTAGCAGAAGGCGGTCTTGTAAGTAACCCAGTCCTATGCCATGGAGCGCTTTAAAGGTGGTAACCAGCACCTTGAATTGCACCTGGAAAACCACTGGGAGCCAGTGCAGCTTGCGCAGGAGAGGTGTTACATGGGAGCACCGAGTCGCTCCCTCAATCACCCGCGCGGCCGCATTCTGGACCAGTTGGAGTCTCTGGGTGCTCCTCAAGGGGAGCCCCCTGTAATGTAGAGAGCATTACAGTAGTCCAGGCGGGAAGTGACAAGGGCATGAGTGACTATACGTAAGGACTCCCGATCCAGAAAGGGACGCAACTGGCGAATCAGGCAAACCTGATAAAAAGCCCCCCTGGCTACGGCCGTCATATGCTCTTCTAAAGACAGCCGTGCATCCAGGAGGACACCTAAGTTGTGAGCCCTCTCCGTGGGGGCCAATGACTCGCCCCCAATAGCCAGTGATGGCGCCAACTGGCTATATTGGGATGCCGGCAGTCTTGGAAGGGTTGAGTCAGAACCTGTTTCTCCCCATCCAGACCCGCACAGCCTCCAGACACTGGGACATCACTTCAAGGGCATCGTTGGGGTGGTTTGGGGTGGAGATGTACAGCTGAGTGTCATCAGCATACAGATGGCATCGCACCCCAAAACCACGGATGATCTCACCCAAATGTTGATATTTGATCCGATTCAGATTATTTTGACAATTTCTGTGGATTTACTTCAGACTGCTATTGAAAACAAATTGATTCATTGTTCTTATAAAAGCCAACAAACTACATGAAATCTTTCATTTCACATCCTACTAATTTTTCCTTTATCCATTTTTACTGAGAGGATGTCCAGCTAGAAAAGTTGAGTTGTCCTTTTCCTAAGTAATCGCTAGTGCCTAGAAGCTTGACCTAGGGCTAGAACCGTGAATCCAATATGCACAACAGGAGTGGGTTCTAATTTTCTTTTACTACCGGTTCTGTGGGCATGGCTTATTTTGTGGGTGTGGCTTGATGATCATGTGACAATTCTTTAGGGTTTAGCAGAGGTACTGGTCTACCAGGCTTTTAACTGTTTGCAGAACTGTACCGGTCTACTCATTTGTTTTTGGAGGCACTGGTCTACCCATTTATTTTTACAAGCACTGGTCTACCCATTTATTTTTGCAGGCACCAGTCTACTTATTTGTTTTCTTTTAACACTGATCACTGATCAGCCCTTTGAAGCCCCGCGGCAAGAGTTTAAACAGTTTTTTTTCCCTGTAGCCGATAGCTGGGACTCAGGAGGCAACAATAGATTGGGGGTGGGGCCAAATAAAAGGTAAGAATAATGCAGGGGGGG